>PVIU01003401.1:0-146592 GCA_004026605.1 Ondatra zibethicus | reverse complement strand
AGAGAAATGGGTTAATTTAAGTTAGAAAAGCTGTCTAGGAACAAACCAAGATAAGGCCAGGCATTCATAAGTAAGACTAAAACTCTATGTATTTATTTGGGATATGGGTGGCAGATCACCACCAAATGGTAAAAAACAAAAGAGAAAACCAACTATTATATAGATATATAATGTTTATGTATAAATGACACATATATATGTGTATATATATGTGTGTGACATGGATAGAAAGTCTGTTTTGCTCCTCATTCCCCACAACTTCTTCCTTTCTGCTTCTTCTTTCAAAAGTAACTTGCACTACTGAAACAGCATTAATGTACAGGAAAGAGTTGTATATTACTTATTTTGTTTTTTTATTTATTTTTCAAAGAGCTAAATTGACTGAATGATTTTTCCTTTGGAAATTTGAGCATCACGACCTCCTTCACAGCTACCAATCATTGGTTTTAATTTTTTAATTTATTAAAAAGTACTTTTTGAACTTTTATCTTTTTCTTTGTTATTTGTTCATAATCAAAATATTAGTCACACTGTCAGAAACTAAACTCGCACCATTTTCCCCACAAATTGTTGCTATATATGAAAAACCATATGTCATTTTCTTACTTAGGTTATACCAGGTTGCAAAACTACTGTGGTTAAAACCAAAACTGTTCCTCTGCTTGCCTTATCCTAGTCTTCTTTTCTTCTTGAATCCAGCAGCACAATATCCTTTCTATATCAGTAACTCAAGTGGCCATGTGCTAGTCATCTTTACAAACAGCCACAGTAGTCTGTAACTTTGACACTTATGGGCATACTTTGGAGTGCATTGCAGAACTGGGAACAAAACTGAGAGATGTAAGTACAAGATATATAAGTCTAAGGTATGTGCTAATTCTTGAAGGGGTGGCATGGAACAAAAAGAATGAGAAAAAAATAAAATGAAGAGTGGAAACAGAACAGCTGAAATTTTTTTTTATCAGCGAGTTGTTATAAAAAAAAGAACAATGAAAAGAAGAAAATAATTATACCTAACCAAACCATAATTGAAATTGTTCAAAACTAAAGAACGAATCATATATTGACAGCCAGATAAAAGTTACACAAAAGGACCAGCAATGACAACAGCTACTTTGTCATCAGATCATCACGTATGATAAAAATTAGAAGCAATGGCACAGCAAGTGAAAGGTTCTGAGGTATAAATATGTTCATCTAGATCCTATACTCAACAGAATTGTCTATCAGAAATGGAGCCAAAACAAATATATTAGATGAATGCAATTTAGAAGCTTTTCTTTGAAGAAATATATCCACCAAATAGAAGATAATGATGAAGATGAGTTTACTGCAATAAACTTTGACACTCTTGAAAGTGTCATTAAAATTTTATCTTATTTTAAAAAATGAAGTTCTTTGGGTTACACTTGAAATGGTGTCAGGTAAACAAAAGGCCATCGTGGAAGCCGAGAAAGCTCAGTAGAAGGAAATGCAACACAGTTTAATATCATCTTTACTAAGACTCCATGTTCAACTAAATCACTAGTTAGTACTTGCCTCACATATTATCTATTATATATTCAGTTTCACATGTTTTATAATATTTGAAAATTATTTTGAATGTAACTTAACCATTGAAAATGAGATAGTACTGTCTTGTGACATTTTTGCATATATAAATTTGAAATGTGTATTACAAGTACACAAACTAGGAGGGTGGTCAATAAATAAATAGCATAGAATAGAGGAGACAAAGGTGGCTGTTTTCCTGTGCATGATGGTACAGACTAACTAATAGGAACATAAAACAGTAAATTCATTAAAACAAGTATGGTCCTACCAAATGTCCTGAAGTTTTTATATAATAAGCACCAAGATGTGACTTTCTGATGAACTGACAAAGTTCTGCTTTCCAAACAGAAGCTGTGCAGTTCTATCTAGAAGTAGAAAGGCTTATTAAGTCAGAGAAACGTGTGTACATGAATAACTTGATTTTCTCCAAGAATTCAGAGTTGTAGGCATAAGTCCATATCACAGTGTCAGGAATATAGTAGCACTCTGGAAATATAAATAACAAGAGATTTTCTTAATTTCCTGATTTCTGCCCTTCCTTTCCTCCCTCTAGCCCCTCCTATATATTCCCATTGTTCTCAAATTTGTAGAAATGGTTTCCTTAATTGTTGTGTGTGTGTGTGTGTGTGTGTGTGTGTGTGTGTGTGTGTGTGTGTGTGTAGATATTGGGTTTGGGGTGTGTGTAGTCTCTGTTGGGGAAAGGTTGGTTTTTTGAGACAGCATTTCTGTGTAACTGCTCTGGCTGTCCTAGAACTCAGTCTGTAGACCAAGCTAGCCTTGAACTCTGCCTCCCTCCCTAGTGCTGTAATTATAGGTGTGTGCTACCACTGCCAAGCTTGTGGTGTATTCTTAAATATATAAATATGATGTTCTCAGTTCATATAATGTCATGTTTATGTATATTCAGGACTGACGATTTGATATTGGAAACAATTGTGTGTTGTTCCCTAGAGAAGACAATTTCTCTTGCTTGCAGCATCCCTTAATAACACTAAATCCTTATCTAGAGTTGAGGCTTTGTAGTAGTCCCTCCTTCCATGGTACCCTGTCTATTTCTGTCACTATTATTTAGGTCTTGTTTAGGATGCAATGTTAGTGAGGTTTCATGTGCAACTTCTCTTATATTCCTAGGAAACACAATCTTCAAATGAGCTTCCTATTCCTCTGGTTCTTCCAGTCTCTCGATCTCCTTTTTTGTAATGACTCAGGTACAGAGTTTTTGGTGTAAATGTATCAGTTGGGACTGGACTCAACAACTGTATTTTGACCAGTTACAATTTTCCATAGCTGTCTTCATTTATTGTAAAGTGAAGTTTCCTTGATGAGAGGTGAGGACCACACTTATCTGCCAGTATAAGGACAGATATTTAAAATATAGTTACGGATTATGCTGCTTCAATGAAGTGTAAGTTGGAGATTTATTTCAAAGGTCTAGGACTTCACTAACCCTGAGTAATTGACTAGCTTTGCAATACCAGCATGATTTCTCTTGTTGAGTAGATCTTAAATCCAATTAGACAGCAGCAATTTACTGCCGAGCTAAGTGTGCCACTATTATACTTTGGGGTTATCGTGGCATGTTACCATTTTTGTGATTCATATGCATAATATCTTTGCAGGATTGTTGGATGCTTCCCTCATTTGGAAGCTTTCATTATGCCTTTTGGGTGCCATGAAAGCTCATCCTCAGTAAGGAAGATTTTAGGACAGATGGACTTTGTGTCCCTTGGGTTCAGTGTCTAAAGTTCATGGCATAATTAGCAATAGGGACTTCTACCTCCTGGATTCAACCAGAGCAATAGCCTATATAGGATATTTTAGGACATTGTGGGACATTGGGGCATCTTTTGTACAACCGTGACTGACAACCTAGAGGAGGTCTTCTCATGCTTGACATTGGAATTTAAAACGCAAATTCTTAATAAAGGGAACACTGGAAAGTGATGTTTTGTATCTATCCATTAGTGACATAGTATCTAAGCCTTCCAGGATTTACCTAAGAGGAAGCTGAATTATCATTTCATCTTTGAGCATTCTCTAGCCAGATGACTTCACCGCAGCTCTGCAGATGCTCTGTAGAGACTCTGCTTCAGTGGAAGTGGGTTATCTTCACATAAGTTTCTCAAAAAAAAAAAACAATCCAATAAGGCAGAGAGAACAAAGATTTCCATGTGTATGCACCACACACCCACACACACACACACACTCTTCCCTGTATCAGTTTCTTGTTTAATGATCAATGTCATTCATGCTGTGAATATGATAAACTACTACCAATAAAAATTTCTTCCATTCTTTTTATATTTCAAATGAACATTTATAAAGAAAAATCTATTGTATGAGTAAAGATCTGAAATCTTGAAGCCAGGGCACTAGTAATTATGCATTCTTCTTGGTTTGGTTCTCCTAAGAGGTGTGGAGTTTGTTAAGAAGTTTGCATGCCTTCCTTTCATTACTAGTTTTAATTATGATATGTAAATTCTTTATGGAGTTCATGAATTGTCAACACACTCCTTCACAATACACTTACTGTGCATGTACTTTGAGAGGATGCACTGCAATGTTGGAATTTTATACAGGCATTATTGTATTGCACACTTAAGTAAATATCTTTCTTTACCTTTTTTCTTTTTTGTTGATTTTATTGAGCTACACATTTTTCTCTGCTCCAATCCCTACCTCTCCCCTTCCTTTCAACCCTCACTCATGGTCCCTATGCTTCCAATTTATTCAGGAGATCTTGTCTTTTTCTACTTCCCATGTAGATTAGATCCATGTATGTCTCTCTTAGGGTCTTCATTGTTGTCTAGGTTCTTTGGGGTTGTAATTTGTAAGCTGGTTTTCTTTGCTTTATGTTTAGAAACCACTTATGAGTGAGTACATATGATATTTGTTTTTCTGTGTTACCTAACTCAATATGATGTTTTCTAGATCTATCCATTTGCCTGCAAATTTCAAAATGTCATTATTTTTTTTCTGCTGTTTAGTTCTCCATTGTGTAAATGTACCACATTTTCCTTACCCATTCTTTATTCAAGGGCCTTTAAGTTGTTTCCAGGTTCTGGCTATGACAAACAATGCTGCTATGAACATAGTTGAGCACATGTTCTTGTGGTACGGTTGAACATCCTTTGGGTATATACCCAAAAGTGGTATTGCTGGGTCTTGAGGAAGGTTATTTCCTAAGGTTCTGAAAAATCACCATACTGATATCCAAAGGGGCTTTACCAGCTTGCACTCCCACCAGCAATGTAGGAATGTTCCCTTTAACCCACAACCCCTTCAGCATAAGTTGTCATTAGTGTTCTTGATCTTGGCCATTCTTACAGGTGTAAGATGGAATCTCAGAGTTGTTTTAATTTGCATCTCTCTGATGGCTAAGGATATTGAGCATTTCCTTAAGTGTCTTTCAGCCATTTTAAATTCTTCTGTTGAGAGTTCTCTGTTTAGGTCTGTACTGCATTTTTTATTGGAATATTTGTTCTTTTGAGTTCTTTGTATATTTTGGCAATCAGACCTCTGTCTGATGTGATGTTGGTGAAGATCTTTTCCCATTTTGTAAAATGTCTTGTTGACCATGTCCTTTGCTTTACAGAAGCTTTTCAGGTTCAGGAGGTCCTGTTTATTAATTGTTTTTCTTAGTGTCTGTGTTTACTTTATCTTTTGACAGTAGCAGTCTTACCTAAGTCTGTGTCTTCTGAAATACTGCCCCTTCTGAAATCTCATGGGAAAAATCAGAAATAAGTTTAGAGATATCATTCTGAGTCAAAGTTTCTGACCATAACGATAGTTTATTAGATTATATTAAGTATCAAAATATCATAAGTAGTTGTCAAAAAAGCTAAATATTTGAATTCACTTTGACCTTGTCAGGTTGTTGGATATAAACTCAAAGAACATGTTTTTATTAAGATAAATTATACAAGTTGCTCAAATACAAATGTGTAATTTTTTTTAAAAAAATCAAACATCTTTGGAGAACCATATAGAAGACTTTTTAAAAGTATTTTATCCAAGTTAGAAAGTAGAAATTATTTACCAGTATTAAAAATCTGGGTTTAACAAAGTCTAAACTGCCTTTCATCTCGCTTAACATATCCCTCTGCTGTGCAGTAATTAAGAGTACAATATAGTTGGATTAACTAAAAAGATACTATTCCTAAATAATGGTGACAGATACTTCATAGATTCACCTTGAGGATTTATAATTATGGATCACTTTATTCTTGGACCTTTCAAGTAGGGAATGGGGGCTTCCACATACTGTCCAGGGCATAACCTAAGAAAAAATCATTTTTAAGGATCTCAGGTGTAAATATCATGAAACATACTGAAGGGAGCAGAACTAGCTACTTCTTATCTTACACCTGAAATTTAAGCCTCACCTATATCTGTCTAATGTAAAATAACTTAGTTTTTGTTTGCCTGACCAGTTTAAGTTGTTTACTAATGTTATATTTCTTCCTCTCCTGACTGAATTTTAAAAACACTATAATATCAGGAGGATGTGGACATTCTTCCATCTCTGTAGGATGCAATGCTCAACATTTCCTCATACTTCACAGACTAATATTATTGGTGTCTGTCATGAGAAAGCATTGGTTTTCACCATATATTTTATAAAAAAAACAGTTATAGAACTCCATTTAAAGCTATTGAAGTTTTATACTTTGCTTTCTGTGAGGATCGTAAAAGATGTGTCAAGAGATTTCTAGGGCAAACATAAAAATGGTGAGCTGAGTAACACTGCAATAGTATGAATGAAAAGATCTTTACATATATTATGGAGTTAAGGAAACAATATATTTAATAGGATTTTATGTTTTGAATATAAATATATATTATTTGAATATATAGATATTTATATATTATATGAAATCTATATTCAAAACACTATATATATATATATAATTTTACTTTAAGTATATTTGCAACCTGAGTCTGTAACTGAGGATAATAAACTGATTAGTGAATTTGGAAAATTACAGGTTTATAATTGTAGTATGTTAGGTGTGAAACAAACCTATTATATGTTGGTTAATTCTTCCATTAATTTTCAGAACCAGAAAAAAGTACTTGGTCCATCATTGTATCACACACAATCACTTTTGGGTTAGTTTTGGTCCTTCCAATAAACTTATTAGTAAACTGGTCAAGTGTTCCAAGTATCTTTATTAGCCTGCAACTCAGTTACTTTATTTAAAAGAAGAATGATATGTCAGGGAAGATAAAGACTTCTTCCTTCAACTGTATATTGCAACATCTTATTTCAATTCATATTATATTCTGTGATTTAATTATATTCATTGATCAACCAAAATAGATGTGCAAAGAAAGCCCTTTATTAAAGTTATACTCTTACTGCAGGGGAGGGGGAAACTTAATATAAAATTCATTCAGCAAGATATGTGTTATTTCACAATCTACCTTTTCTTTTTCATTTCAAACTCTCCTTTATCATGTGATTATTTTACAGATCAGTAAATTAATGTTATTGCAACCAACAAAATGATAGCAACAAGCCTCCTAGAGAAATGAAATCAAATGTACTTGAAGTGTAGAAAGAAGTTTCTGTTCAGCTTGACCCCACAGCCATTTGTCCCTAAGAAATACACAGAAACTTATATTAATTATAAACTGTTTAGCATATTAGCTCAAACTTATTATTAACTAGCCCTTGCAACTTAAGTTAACCCATAATTCTTGTCTATGTTTGGCTGTCTGGCTTGTTACCTTTTATCAATGAGGCATTCTCATTTGTTTCCTCTGTGTCTGGCTGGTGCCTGTCTCTCTGCCTTTCCTCTTCCCAGAAATCTTTTAACCTGGTTGCCCTGCCTATATTTCCTGCCTGACCAAACAGCATTTTGTTAAACGAAAAAGAGTAACAAATTTTTACAGTGTACAAGAACATTATCCCACAACAGATAAGGGTGGAAACAGCACCTGTAAAGATAGCTTATATTCAAAGACTGTGATATGCTATTTGGGTTATTCCTCTCCTTTTCTACTGACTACAGAAGGCTGAGAGGCAGACTGGGTCCCAGGTTGTAACTTTCAATTCAAATATGGAGTTGTTTTGTCTTTGCCTTACTGTCTTTCATCCCCTGCATTTTCCCTTATATTTTTACTTTTAAAACGGTTCTGTTATAATTAGACTATTATAATAAATACCTTTGAAACAAACTGGACCTCTAATAAATAGGTTTAAATAAATAACCTAATTGTGAAATAAATGTATTATTCCCAGCTTCACCCAAGCCAGTGATAGGGCCTAGAATTAAAATTGACAAGCCCTGCTTTTTGAAACATGTTGGTAAGCATTATGTACCTGTTCTATTCCATCTCCTCCATTCAGATAACCTTCCCTTTCTCCAATGCTAGCACATCCTTGACTGTGAGGTAGTATTATTGTCAGATTATTACTTATCCTTGGCGTCATCTCCTCATATTCCAAATGTTATCATGAATTCTACATTCTCAGTAAACAACAAAAAACAACAAAGACTTTTGAAATCATGTTCATGTGCCACAATAGCAAGGACTCTGTTGTAGAACTGACATATATATAAATCAGAAACATATATAATTAACTTTACAATCATTGAAGCCCTATTACAGGTCTAGCATATGTGGCTTGGGAAACAAACAAACTGATGGGCACCAGGCTATCCTCACCTTTACAAATCCTAACAAGTGGACAGAAACAAAGGAAAAGATTCAAGAGTTTCACACAGACAGAAGTCAATTAGTTTCATAGGAAGGATTAATTGTATCTTATGGCCTCTTTACAAAATGTTTATTCAGTATGACTAATTGCTGATTGAAAATTATTCTTTGAAAAGCAACTGCTGACTCTGGATGCAAAGAGGGTACAGCCAGGAGCTCCCATTTTGTCCATTTCTTCTGCTTACAGGTAAGTGGTGATTTGCTTATTTAACAAAGTTAATATAATTTACATGAAACATGTCTTCCCCTTGGGATATTATACATTTCTGCAAAGAAATATCAAAGAAATTTAAATGTGTTCTCAATTAAATACAGTGGCCCAGATTCTTGGGCTGAGCTGATTTCTCAAATCATACGTTTGATGCTGCTATCTTCCCATGACTTTCTGCCCTGTGTGTGCAGGAGCTAAGAGAAACTTTGTTACAGGGGATTTTAGAGGCCCACTTAGCTCCTGAATACCCCTTCTCCAGACAATAGCTTCAGGTTTAGAAGGGCTGAATTGGTTTGACTCTATCAGTTCTTCTGAAGAAAATTTCAGTGATAATAATAAACCATCTCATGAGAGTATCATCTGGCAATATTATCATACCATAAGCTGAAGCCCAAAGTAACTTAAAACATCTTTCAACAATTATATTGAAACTTCAAGTCACTGATCACTACTCTTAAGAAGTGTGTTTGGTTTCAGTTCACCTCAAGATCATTGCATTCTGACGTTCTTCCTGACATTACCACTTTTCTGAGCTTAAGTAGCCAATGCAACTTCCTCATTATACTTGGTACTGCTATTTAATGGCAGCATCAAAAATGGAAGCACACGAAGGGAAAAAAATGTTCCTGCTGTGTCTGTCTTGGTTCCATTACCTTACAGGTCGATTCGTATGGAAATACAAACAGTAGGAAGAATATTTCAGTGAGAGAAAGATGCAGAAAAATCTTTATTGATGAGTGGAGGGCTAGGTCATTGCATTCACATCCACCTCATTTCAAATGAAATCTGCAATTTAAATGACACACCCTATAAATTCTTCCTTACAGATGCTATGTAGGCAGATTCTGGCTGTACCATTGGGTGGGACAAACAGTTGAATTTCTGAGTTGTTTTCCACCCACTGAGAAGCATCATGAAGTTTTATTTAATTGTTTCACATAATATCAGCTGCCTAAGGTAACACTTCCACATGTTATGATAAATTAAGGAGAATACCATATGTGGTTAGACTAGTAGTGCCATAATGAGCAGATATAGGCAGTGGGTATATTAATACTCCTGCATCTGCCATTTGTAGAAAAAAAATGCCAGTGTTAGCAAAGTTTCCCGATGCAAACTATCTCTTTGTGTCTCAGGATTCTATGAAGCAGTTGATATGGGTCATAAACATCTTCTCTTATTATATTTTGCATTCAAAATGGTAATGTATAGGAACACTTATGATTATGGAATTTAGCTGTGAGTTTTTCTGATCAACTGAATTACTGTCATGGTCCTTAAAGCAGAGAAAAATGTAGAGCTCAACAAAAAATTAAAAAAGAATGGTTCAAAATGTTCAAAAGACAGATAATTATAACTTGCAAGAAAATTTGATGGACAAAGCAAAAGAGAAAGTATTAATACTGCTATATATGAACTATAAGCAAGAACACAGGTTTGCATTATTTTGGCTAAACCTCACATTGTTTAGCCTAGCTACCTGCTTGAATTGTAAATATCTCCCCATTCTTACAAAAACCCTCTTAGCAGAACATAAAATCATGCTAGAGTTGAACTTGTCACATTTTCACCTCAGTGTGTCATTTTGAATATCTGTCATCAGTGCAGATAATTTATCTTATAGGCCCCACACTCAGAAAATTTTGTGTTGCTAATGATGTCCCCAAATTTAAAACAAATTATTTTTCTACTAAATGAGGGTTAAAAAACAATCCGCTCTAATGTATTCACTAGTTGCTCATTAAGACAAAAAATTTCCATTTTCCAAATCGCAAGTGTATCTCCTAAAGCCCCCGCTTTTTCTTTTTCGGGGTCTGAAAGCTGAACATAAGAACCAAGAAGCAATAAAACGAAAGTGGTTTCAGGACGAATGGATGTCACTTGGAGTTTATTATTTCCCTAGGGGCCCACCTTATATTTTCCTTGACAAAAAGCATGCAGACATAGGCAAGCTTAATTGTTCTACCAAGTCACCTGATATAAAATTTAGCATATCACAGTCACTGTGGGTATGTAAGACAAACAGCCATGATAACAATGCCATTTGAGATGCAAGTAACTGACTGGAAATCAGTAGATGGCATCAAATTTAGTTAGAGAAGATGAAGATCCACGTGATTTATTATTAGCTTCACTAATTAGACAAGAAAGATTGCAACTTAAATTACTAAAATATTTGCCTTGTATCAAATACTTGAAATTAGACTTTCTCTAAGTTCTTCTTTTAAATTACCTACATTTTCTGAGTAATTTTAATTTATAGGATAGGGCTTATTCAGTTGTAATTGCCAAAATATAATGAGATCATCAGTATCTCAGTGTTATGATATGATGGATGGACATCAATCCTTAAAAATATAAAAGACAAATATTAATAAATAGAATAAAAAGAGGTTGTGACAGAGTTTAATTAAAGTCTCTGTAATAAAGGATATGTTTAATGTGTGTACTGCCTAACACTATAGGCTTTGGCAGCCTGTGGTTTTTCCGGGCTTGAAATGAAGTTAGTATAATTAAGTAACTGAAGTTTCAGTTTACTTGATTTTTATTGTAATTTCACATATAACTAATTGCTGACACAACAGGCAGCTAAGTACATCAGCAATACCTAGGGAAATTTTCATGGAGGGAAACTTGAGAACATTCTAGTGGAAATGAGAAATCAAAAAGATGGAAGAGAGACGACACAGTCATGAAAGACATGAACAGATCATATATTTCATGATCTTCTAAGGAAGAAGAGAGGAATCAAATCAGGGAAGGATTCATTCTCAAATACACCCTGCACACTTAGTCTTTAATATCATTGTCAATTCCCAAAGAACAGTTTTAACAATCCTACTAAGCTCCCAGGATATAGTTACTCATTTTTTAATGGTATTTGTTTACTTGTTGCCATTTTCAGACAGGCTGTCCAACCAAAGGCCTTACACACATAAGCAAGTACTCTATCTACCACTGAGCTTCACACCCAGTTCTATCACAAGACTATTCTAAGGTGACACAGCTAATAAGAAATATGCAATTGGTATCAATCATGCTCTTATAAAACTATATTTCATGAACATATGAGTGCAGATGTGAGTAATTAATTGCATACTGAACAAATACTGAGAAAAAAATGAGCTCCCCTGGGAGGATTTAAGAGACAGGTTAACTAGCCTCATTGCCGACTGGATTATGAAATTTCAGTACTCAACTACAAAGCAATTGTTTTCGATGTAGCCCCATGATAATAATTATGAGATTTGGGGAAATGAATTCAATAGATACTTTATTACTGAATGGTTGGTATTTAAAAAAAAAAGTGTGTTATCTCAGAGCCACCAACTGTTCTATTTACAAGATGTCAATGACTAAAGAGAATACTGCAAAGATTTATAAAAACCACAATAAATATTTTTAGATAACTCTAATATGTAAATGTCCAAGCATTTCATTTTCTTGCTAGCAGCAGTGAATCTCAATGAAATTAGGTTGAGAGCAAAATCACCTCCTCTTCGGTCTATTCACAGATACTGGAACTTTCAGGGCTCCAGTTGTTGTCTTCTTCTTCTTCTTCTTCTTCTTCTTCTTCTTCTTCTTCTTCTTCTTCTTCTTCTTCTTCTTCTTCTTCTTCTTCTTCTTCTTCTTCTTCTTCTTCTTCTGTACATTTGATGG
The DNA here is from genome assembly GCA_004026605.1 of Ondatra zibethicus. Taxonomy (NCBI): domain Eukaryota; kingdom Metazoa; phylum Chordata; class Mammalia; order Rodentia; family Cricetidae; genus Ondatra; species Ondatra zibethicus. The sequence continues at coordinate 134,441 of PVIU01003401.1, read as the reverse complement.
TAGGCCAAATCTACTTTGGATTACATGGAGTTTATATTCTAAAGAAAAAAACAAAACAAAACAAAGCAATGAGATAGCCCACACAAATTCAACAACAAACAATCTAATTGTTTCTGAATCTTTATTTTATTATATGACTACAATATTAAGGGTTGAGGGTGCAAGCCTGGCAGTCATGGAACATGCTATTAATCCCAGAACTTGGGGGGCAGAGGCAGGCAGATCTCTGTGAGTTCAAGGCCAGCCTGGTCTGCAAGAGCTAGTTCTAGGACAGGTTCCAAAAAGTACAGAGAAACCCTGTTTCGAAAGAAAGCCAAAGAAAAGAAAAGAATTGAAGGTACATCACAAAAATACAGAAGAGGAAAAAGGCACCTGCTCATCTGTGGTTTCCAATTCATCAAATGAGGAAGAAATGAGATAAATCAGTACACAAGCACAAGACGGTCAATTTGAAAATGATGCTGAAGATATGAAATATATGCATGATTTATATTAAGATGGGTTAATGAGGTAAGTTATGCTTATGACCAAGGGGCTATATTCTCTAAAAGAAAAGATGGATTAAATTGCTCAAATATCTGTTGAGAAAGATTGTCTGACAATGAGGAAATGGAATCTAAATAACCTGCACTAGAAGTATGTAGTCATTTTAAAGAAACTCAAGAACACAATATGCTTAGAGTGCAGTAAGCATAATACAATATAAGATAATGAGTTCAGGTAGCCCACAGCTGTGGAGATCAGTGCAGTACCTTTTGTCCTAATAGAGGTTAGGTTTTACTAAAATTAAAAGGATTAATTGTGTTTTAAATCAGAAGAATAGTAAGATCGACTTAGAAATTAATGAGAAAAACCTAGGGTACTTTGCTATGAATTGACAAAAAACGACAAGGGATACAAAAAAGAATTGCTGAGATAGTTACTGCCATAATCCAGATGGAACAATGATATAGAAAGGATGATGAGAAGTGTTGGAAACCCATCCTGGGATATATCTGTATTGAGTCTTTGCACATCCATTTGAACATAGACCAACTATGACTTATTCACAGTTTGGATTAATGGTGTGAAAAGTGTATAACCATAAATAACAATTTTGGATGGAAAAACTGGGAAAGTAGGGTTTTCATGAATTGTTTAGACAACCATTATTCACTGATGTGGGCAACAAAGGTTAGTAGAGATGATGCTCATATATATATGTGTATATATATACATATATTCTGCTGAGAAGAGAATCCAAGGAAACAATATGAGTTATGAGAAGGAAGCATAAGACATGCTATAAGAAGCATCAGAGAGGTCATCGTTGGCTAGAGAGATAATGTAACAGTGAGTAAGTTTGTAGGAGACACCTATAATAGGCCAAAGTGAGATGACAAATCCTTGAAAGATTCTAAGTGTCATTTCAGCATGCTCTTATTTTAAATGATACATTAAAACTATATATAATTCCTAAGTATACTGATATGCAAATATATGCATACAATTCATATTCAATATAGAAGTGTAATTGACACACCCCATGACTTCAAGAATTTTTAATTTATTTTTTTGGTTTAAAACATTCAATACCTTCCTTATTGGCTTTTTTGAATTATATCACTAATTGTCAACAATAGCTTCCCTACTGCATACTAGAGTATTAGAAGTTATCCATCCAAGTCTTATACATCCTTGTGCACACTAACCTCTCTGGTCTCCATCCCCTCACCTCTAAATAGGAACAGAAGACTCACAGTTTAGAAAACCATTTAAACAACACAAGGTGATATTAGATGGCCAAAGTGACAGTTGTGCAAATAATACATGCCTTTGCAGAGAATGTACTGTGAATGCAAACTCTGTAACATTGTTGAAGAAATGATGAGAAAAAGAAGAAAGTCAAAATGTGTAGGCCAAAAATATCATGTCACTATTTACTATTATGGGAAGATTACAGGATGAACATTCTTGGGTAGAAAGGTCAATTGTCAGTTTCTTTGTGTCTTATGAGTAATGCTAGATGCTAAATTGATACAACTTGATACATCTAAACTGTTAATAAAAATTTATTTATACAGAATAGAGTTTATGGCAGACATATATGTGTATATCCTTATTATGTGTATACATAAAATTGTAACTTGATATATTTTGGAGATCAGTCCTTTGTCTGATGTGGGGTTGGTGAAGTTTTTTTCCCATTCAGTAGTCTGCCTTTTTGTCTTGTTGACTGTGTCCTTTGCTCTACAGAATCTTCTCAGTTTCAGGTGGGCCCATTTACTCATTGTTGCTCTTATTGTCTGTGCCACTGGGGTTATATTTAAGAAGTGGTCTCCTGTGCCATGCATTGAAGGTCACTTCCCACTTTCTCCTCTATCAGGTTTAGTGTGGTTGGATTTATATTGAAGTCTTTAATCCATTTTTACTTGAGTTTTTTCCATGGGAATAGATATGGATTTAATTGAATTCTTCTGCATGTTGACATCCAGTTATGCCAACACCATTTGTTGAAGATGCTTTCTTTTTTTTCCATTGTATAATTTTAGTTTCTTTGTCAAAAATCAGGTGTTTATAGATGTGGAGTTAATATCCAGGTCCTTACTTCAATTCCATTGTCTGTTTTTATGCCAATGCCAAGCTGTTTTCATTAGTGTAGCTCTGTAATAGAGCTTGATGTCAGGGATGGCAATGCCTCCAGCAGTTCCTTTATTGTACAGGATTGTTTTGGCTATCCTGGGTTTTTTGTTTTTCCATATGAAGTTGATTATTGTTCTTTCAAGGTCTGTGAATAATTGTGTTGGGATTTTGATGGGGATTGCACTGAATCTATAGATTGCTTTCATTAAGATTGCCATTTTTACTATGTTGATTCTTCATATCCAAGAGCATGGGAGATCTTTCCATTTTCTGGTATCTTCTTCAATTTCTTTCTTCAAAGACCTAAAGTTCTTGTCAAATAGCTCTTTTACATCCTGTGTTAGTGTTACCCCAAGATATTATATGTGATTTGTGGCTATTGTGAAAGGTGATGTTTCTCTGATTTCCCTCTCAGCTTCTTTATCCTTTGTGTATAGGAGGGCTACTGATTTTTTTGAGTTGATCTTGTATCCTGCCACATCACTGGAGGCATTTATCAGCTATAGGCATTCTCTGATAGAATTTTGGGGTCACTTATATACAATATCATATCATCTGCAAATAATGAAAGTTTGACTTCTTCCTTTCCAATTCAAATCCTCTTTATCTCTTTATGTTGTCTTATTGCTATTGCTAAAACTTCAAGAACTATGTTGAAGAGATATGAAGAGAGCCGACAAAGGACTGATCTTCAAAATATATAAAGAACTCAAGAAATTAGACATTAAAAATTTAAATAAGCCAATTAAAAGTGGTATACTGAACTAAACAGAGAATTCACAACAGAAGAATTTCAAGTGGCCAAAAGATACTTAAGGGCATGCTCAACTTCCTTGGCTATCAGGGAAATGCAAATCTAAATAACTCTGAGATACCATCTTACTCCTATCAGAATGGCTAAGATCAAAAACACTAATGATAGCTCATGCTGGAGAGGATGTGGAGCAAGGGGAACACCCATCCATTGCTGGTGGGAATGCAAACTTGTGCAACCACTTTGGAAATCAGTGTGGCAGTTTCTCAGAAAACTGGGAATCAATGTACCTCAGGATATAGCAATACCACTCTTGGGAATATACCCAAAAGATGCTCAATCATACTACAAAAGCATTTGTTCAACTATGTTCATAGCAGCATTGTTTGTTATAGCCAGAACCTAGAAACAACCTAGATGTCCCTCAACTGAGTGGTAAAGAATGGATAAAGAAAATGTAGCACATCTACACATTAGAGTACTCCTCAACGGTAAAAAAATAATGGCATCCTGAATTTTGCATGTAAATGGATAGAATCAGAAAACACTATCCTGAGTGAGGTAACCCAGACCCAAAAAAATGAATATGGTATGTACTCACTCATAAGTGGATACTAGGCATAAACAAAGGACTTCGAACCTATAGTTCATGATCTTAGAGAAACTAAGTAATAAGGTGAACCCAAAGAAATTGGAAACAGAGAAAAATTTGAGGGGGCAGACGGTAGAAGAAAGGGGAGAAGGAAGGTTGAGGAGAACTTGAGGGAGTGGGATAGTCGAGATGGAGAAAGAACAGATACGAGAGCAAGGAAAGAGATATCTTGATTGAGGGAGCCATTAGGGAGGTAGCAAGAAACCTGGCTCTAGAATAATGCCCAAGAACCCACAGGGATGACCCCAGCTATGACCCTAAGCAATAGAGGAGAGGGTGTCTGAACTGGCCTTACCCTGTAGTTAGACTGATGATTGTTTTAAATATCACCATAGAACCTTTGCCCAACAACAGATGGGAACAAAGGCAAAGACCCACATCAGAGCACTGGACTGAGCTCCCAAGATCCAGTTGAAGAGTGGAAGGAGTGAGAGTATGAGTAAGAAATTCAAGACCATGAGGGGTTCATCCACTGAGACAGTTTGTTTGAGCTCACCAACTCCAACTGGACTGGGAGTCAACCCTGAAGGGGGTTGACAGTTGGGACAGACTGAGGGGCCACTGATAGTGACACTGGAATTTGTCTCTATGGCATGTACTGGCTTCTTGGGATCCTATTCTCTTTGGATGTAAGCCTTGTTCAACCTAGATTTAGTAGGGAGGGCCTTGGGCTTTCCACAGGGCGGGGTACGTGGCCCTCTCTTAATACTGGAAGGGGTGGGGTGGGAGGGTATGTGGAGAGAGTGGGAGAAGAGTGGGAGGAGGAGAGGGAGTGGGAATTTGGATTGGTATTTTTAAGTAATAATATAATAATAATAAAAATTATAATTTGACTTTTGTGAAGAAAGATGTGGAATTTATATGAGAATTTTAAGCCCTCATACAATGCTACTTCTATCACTCTGGGAAAGCCCAATATTCCTGAAGAATAACATATTTCAAGAGGTACCTATCCACAAGACATTGTTGTTTTCATTTTTAAAAATTAGTTAATTTATTTTGCATATGTGTATATGTATATATGTACTATGTGGAGATCAAAGTAAATCTTGTACTAATCTTTTCATTTTCTCCACCAGGTGAATTCTGATGATTGAACTCAGATCTTGATGATTGCAGCTGTATAATGTATTTTAATTCATAAATACAGTATACATTTATTACACAAGATTATGCAAATCTAACATTTATGAGACATATAGATATGTGATTTTTTGACAGAATTTTCTTTTAATTAAAAGAATCAAATGAAAGTAAGATGCAAACCAACTATCTTCCCCTGTTAGGGAAGACAATAAAATTATAAAAATGTTATAATCATAATGTCAGTTAAATATGTTCAGGGATCTTGGCAGCAAAGAGTGATGGCTCCCATTTTCATGCTGCAATGAAACTCAACCAATAATAATTATAAAATGCTATAATATTAGAGGAGATTTTAAAATCAGATTTAACTGGAAATGAATTATTCAAAATTCTCATCATTCTGCTCAGCACAGTCAGCTTTGTTAGATCTAGTATTCCAAATACATAACTTCCATTTTCACACAGTGTACAAATATCCCACAACAGTATGAAATCATAATTTGAAAAGTGAAATCCTACTGACAAAAGTCATCAATTTCTCACCTCTTCAGTAACAGTAACTTAAAACCAGACTGCTCATAGAATCATCCATAAAAAAGAAATAGGTGACAGAGCTGTAAACGACATACTAAAAGCCATGAAGGCCATGGTCTTATCATTTTTTTCTTTTTTAAAAAAATTTTCATTCTTTATATTGTAATATATAGTTTTCCCTCCCCCAACCCCTCCCAGTTCCACACACATCCAGATTCACACCTTTTTTTCTGTCATTAGAAAACAAACAAGTAGCTAAGGAATAATGATAAAATAATATAACATAAATAAAAAAAATAAAGTCAAAATAGGACAAACAGAAGAAAAAGAACCAGGAAAACTCCTTTGGAGAAAGCCAATTTTTTTATTTGCAAGTGGCTATGAAATGGAAGGATCCTCTGGGTTAGGATGGGGCTTAACTCCATTTCTGTCAGCTCTGGAATCCTATCTAGTAGAGACCTGTGTAGACACTATTCATGTTCCCACAGTGCCTGTGAGGTCACATGTGTAGTGGTGGCTTTGGGCATAGAAAGTGTTATTTTCTTGGTGTCCCCAATCCCTTCTGCCTCCCACTCTCTTCTGCCTCCTCTTTCACAGAACTCCTGAGCCTGAAACCTGGGATTTAATGAAAACATCACATTTGGGACAAAGTGTTTTAGTGTCTGTCCCTCACTCCCTGAACATTCTTTGACTGTAGGTCTCCCTATCTGTTCCCATCTGATGCAGAAGATTCAGTGATCATAGCTGAGAAACGTGCTGATCCATATATATATAGCAGAATGTCATTAGGAGTAATTTTATTGCTGTGTTCCTCTAATAGAATAGTAGTGTTTGGTTTTCCCTAGGTCCCTAGGTTATCTAGACTCAGGTTCTTGGCCACCTAGACAGTGTCAAGTAAGACCTTCATCTCATGGAGTGGACTTCAAATCAAGTAAGATCTTGGTTTGTTAATTCCACAAACTTTCTGCCAGCATTGCACCAGAGTATCGTGCAGACAGGTCACCCCTGTAGAGCAAAGGTTTGCACCTGGGTTGATGCTTGCCTTTCTCCTTTGGTAGCATGCAGAGTACTTTCCAGAACCATGAATATTAGTCTATAGGGGTGAAAGTTTTAGGTACGCACCAGCTCAACTTCTTCATGTTCAATGAGCTGCGTGGTTCTTTTCTTCAGCAATAGGGCCTTATAATAAGTTTGTGGAGAGCAACCAATACCCATGGAAACAATCTGGGTTCCTTGGGGGTTTCTGTGCTTTACCCAACAGTACAATTTCATATAATCTATCGCAGTACTAGAAATTCATTCAGTGACAAGGGATTTGGAACTGTCTCCCTTGATTATTTTTTGGCAATTACATTTAGATTGAGTTAATGTGTATATATTTAATGAAGATTCTACTGTATTAGATTTCCATATGATCCCTCAAATACACCTTAGCTTTAGCTGTCCTTTCAAGAAGAAGAGGAAGAGGAAGAAGAAGGAGAAGGAGGAGGAGGAGGAGGAGGAAGAGGAGGAGGAGGAGGAGGAGGAGGAGAAGAAGAAGAAGAAGAAGAAGAAGAAGAAGAAGAAGAAGAAGAAGAAGAAGAAGAAGAAGAAGAAGAAGAAGAAGAAGAAGAAGGCAAAAAGGAGGAGGAGAAAGCACTAATGTGAACTCTTTCTTGGGATTAAATAGAATAAACTGAAGAAAGGAAAGACTTCAAAGTGAACATTTTGGAAATTAGAATATCAGAATATATGTAGCTTAATAGTAAGTACTTGCATAGTGCACCCATTCTACATTCCTTGACTGTTGAAATCCAGTCTCTTTTATTGCTATGATGCAACAGATATCTGCAAACAAGACTGTCCTGTGGCAATAAAGCATGAATGATGCAAAAAAACAAGATGTTATGCTGTTTAAACTTGATTCATCAAGACTATTTGCACTGTTATGAACAAAAAAAAGACTTTTAAGTAATGGGCATCATTAAAATGTTCTTGTGTATTTCCAATTGGTATGCTATGCATACAAATATGTAAAGTGCTCTATTCTGTTTTACTTATTTTAATACTATTTCTTACAATCAAAAACATCTGAGTCTGCTTATTTTTCTCAAGCATAGAATTCATCTGTGAGATCATTCACACTATCCATTCCAATACAAATGGACATTGCATTTCATGAACCTTGCTTGATAGCCTGCCAATGTTTAAACGTGTTTTGTAATAAAATAAGCCCAGGGAGTGATTCCCCAGAGCCTGGAGCCTGAGGCATGATTGTGGGGTTTTGGCTTCATGTTTGTCACCGCAAAACAGAAGGGAGTAACTATTGTTAGAGAATTTTCTTAACATCAGAAATTTGAATCCAAAAATAAGTCAAGCATGTTGTTGGAATCCACTTACCCAATACACACAGACAAGTTAATAGAGAAACAAATCAAATTAATTAATTAATATGAGCTCTTTAATATTTTTTAAGTGGAGTGGACAATAGATTTTGTATTGGTGATAATTTTAAGCCAACTAAAAGATAAGGCTAACACCGACTGAATCTTAGGGGTCTAATAAATATATTTTATTTTTTTCTAAAAGGCACTTTTCTGGACCTACCCACTTTCAGTCTCTCCATCAGTTACCAGGTATTCCAGAAAGAGGATCACAATGACAAAGCAGTGGCTTTCTGGGTACAGGAATAAATCCAAAAGCAACAGCAACACTCAGAACCTTGCTGGCAAGCCTATGTTTAGACATTACCAAGATTTACTGATCATAAATTCTGAATATGATCTACAGCAGTCTCTGTTGAAATGAACTTTCCAGGTGACTATGGTGCATATAACACATGAGCCATTGTTCTACCTCATCGTTCTAGACTCATAACTAACACATTCTAAGTCTGAGGAGACTGTAATCTGAGATTAAATGAAGGGTTCATTACCTATCAATGAGTCTCCACTATACTGATAATTCTTCTTGAATCCCACCTGAGAAAACTTATTTGGCATAACTGACATCCATTTACTTGTTTTTAATTTGGTAATAACATGATTCTTCTAAGATATCTACTATGTTTATTTAATTCATGAAATGTTGCTTTACCATTAGCTCCTAAAACAGCCCATAATTTCTCAAAGTAAAACAGGCTGGAAGCATGGCCATTGCTACCAGTTGGTTTAGAATAGCATATGTGGCCAAATTCTAGAAAATGAGAGTAAAGGGAAATTTCTGAGAAATATCTCATCACTCCCAACATGAAAATATGAGACTATTGTAGGGTGCTGTCAATTTGGCATATAATGTCTACTATTCCTTCAGTCATTTAGGGACTTAATGTGTCTCAAGGGAAATTCAGTGAGAAAGCAGTTACAGTAAACACAAAGAAATCATAACACCATTACTGGGTTACTGATGCAACCTAAAGCAATAAACTACATGTGAGCTATATTTGTTGAAAAGTGTCCTTCTTAAGGACAATGAGTTGCTGGGTGGTGGTGGCACATACTTTTAACCACAGCACTCAGGAGGCAGGGTTAAGTACATCTCTGTGAGTTTGAGACCTGCCTGGTCTACAAGAGCTGGTTCCAAAACCGCCAGGGCTACACTGAGAAACCCTGTCTCAAAAAAACCAAAAAAAAAGCAAAAGAAAAAAAAAAGGACTTACTTGAAAAAATGTCAAATGTCTTAAAGACTTAAGTCAGCATAAATTCTGCACTTAACTTTTAATACAACATTGAGGCAGAAATTTTTTTTTATTGAAACACTTCCCTATTTGGATTCCTCAATATCTTATTTTAAATCAACGTTGCAAATAATTGCAGAAATAATAATGGCAAAAATTTTAAAGGAAAGAAATGTTTTATTATTTCATACAAATTTTTTTTATTTTTACTATATAAATACCTTTTATTCTCTCCATTGTAATTTTTATCATAATTTTAAATTGACCTAATGCTTGTTAATTCATATTTTTAACATCGCTATTTTAGCTAAGTAATATAATTATTATCATGCTACTTAGATAATTTTTATATCCCTATAAATCACATACTCCAAGACTTGTTGTTGCTAATTAGCTCAAGATATATGCACATATATAATTGATAAATATACACATATGTTAGTTTTTATTGTAAAACGTACACACTGACTTTTTAGTAGTACATTACATATAGAAGACAATAATTTTCTAGTAAGGCTTCTTTTTTGCTATCTTTTTAAAGTTTCAGACAGTTACATTTCATTGGACAGCATTACCAGTTATTAGCATTTGACTATACTAATGCTGTTTCCTTCAGAACTATTTATAGATAGTGGGTCAGCATTAGTCTGGCATCATAAAATCTATGCCATTTAACAGTGAATCCTTGAGAATTGTAGTCAAATAGATTTTCTTTTAAAAAATTATTTTCCTAAGATTGTCTGTGTGTGTGTCTGTCTGTCTGTCTATGAGGACAGAAATGGAACACTAGATCCCTTTGGGCTGGATTTATAAGCATTTCTGAGCCACTTAATGTGGGTGCTGGGATTTGAACTCTGGTCCTCTTATAGAGAAGTAAGTCCTCAACTTTCTTTTAATTTTCTTAATTATAGCCAACATTTCAGCTCTATCTATCTATCTATCTATCTATCTATCTATCTATCTATCTATCTATCTATCTATGTATCTACATGTCTATTTGTCTTATCGTGTATCTATTTTTTCTTTTTCTCTTATTCTCCTTTTGTGTAGTCATTGTCTCTTTGTCTTTATCATCTTTTTCTAACATTTCATCATGACACATTTTAGTTTATGTTGAGTCAAGATAATTTTGGTTTTCTTTTAATGGAAGATATTATATATAATTTCTTTCTGATTAGAAGCAATTCTAAATTGTTGAGAGATAATCAACAAACCTTACTTTTAAGGGCTTAAAAGACTCCTGAGTTCTCTTCCATAGTTCCAAACTGTCCTATTTTAAAATATCTTTTTAGTATGTGGTCTAAATTGAAAGGACAAAATTTAACAGCTGTTAAATAACATACTTTCTACCATTTTTTTCCAAATAAAATTATGTGTTTGTTATATTCTTTTTGGATCTGATGAGTCTCGTTTATTTTCTTATTATATTTTACTTTGTTATGTTCGGTCATTATCTCTTAGAAGCTATTCTTTCTTAATGAGAAACAAAAAGCTATTAGATCTAGATAGAGTTGAAGGGGTAGGAATTGGGAGGAGTAGAGGGAAGGAAAACTGTACTCAGGATACATTGTATGAGAAAGAATCTATTTTTAATAAAGGGGGAAATCCTCAAAAATATCTTAAAGTTCATTTTGTGTAAATGGAGACTGCTTTTTTGCTCCCAGCCACCCAGATCCAAATAATCACACAGAAACTATACTAATCACAAAAATATTTGGCCAATGGCTCAGGCATATTCCTAGCTAGCTCCTATATCTTAAATTAACCCATTTCTATTATTCTGTATATCACCACAAGGCTATGCCCTATCAGTAAGAATCTGGCATCTTTCTCTTTCGGCAGCTACATGCTGTCTCCCTGACTCTGCCTTCTTTCCTCCTCTGTCTCTGCTTGGATCTCCTAGATTACTATATTCTGCCCTGCCATAGGCAAAAGCAGCTTTTTTATTAACCAGTGGTAATAAAAGATATTCAGAGCATACAGAGGGGAATACCACATCAGCTCCTCTTTTCTGTGTAAATAAAAAGGAATGTTTTACCTTTTACATAGTAAAATTACATATAACAAAATGAGTATCAAACAAGAATTACAGTTATAATATTTCTTTGAGTCTAAAGTTTCACATCTAATTTATCTTTCATCATAACTAAAAAAGAACTATAACTATGACTGTCTTCTGCTCCATCAAACATCCCAAAAGAAAATAATATTTCCTAAGTAAACAGGAAGTGCATTGTAAGCAACATCCAAAAGTCTAGAAATGACAGAGATATCTCGCTGCCTGGACAATCACCCAAAGTTCTTCTGTAACATTGGGGCATCCATCTTTAGCCTACAGGTCCATAGTATCTGGAAGACTTTTCCATCAAGTAGGAAATTTGAAAGACTGTTTTGCCTATATTGGCAGTTTGTCAGTCACTTTCTTCTGTGTCCTGCAAAATGTCTGGAAGACCTTTCATGAAGCAGGAACCCTTACCTTCTTTAGGAAAGTTCAGCAGTCATTTTTCTGTAGATCCTGTATGTCCAGTTGATACAGAATACTGTTAAGCAGTTCAAGCAAAAACAGTTTCTTGCACAATTGGCTAGCCTTGTCACATTGAAGACAAATTCCACAATGAGTTTCTTCTATGCCCATCAACCTCTCTGAAATAATTGGTGCTACCAAAAGTAGACATGTTTCACTGTTGAGAAAAGTCTAAGCTCTTTAAATATCTTAAATACCATATTCTGTAGGTCTTTGAAAGGTTTGAAGAATACATATCCATCTGAAATATATCTTTATACATCTAGAAAACTTAACATGACTACAAGTCTCCTGAACTCTAAGGGAAAGAATTTTATGAAAATATTTCATTTAGGACTCAAGGTTGTAATGTGTCTTACTGTCTGAACATTGTGCAGTTGTGGGTCTCTATATTACTTCCCATGTAATGTAGGGGAAAACTTCTCTTATGATGGCTAAGTAAGACACTAACTGATTTATGTGTATAGTAGAGTATTGTTAGGACTCAGGATTTGTGCTACATTCCTTTAGAAAAACAATAGTGTTTGACTTTCCCCTAGGTCCATGTGCTATCTATCTACTGTCAGCTAATTGCTCACCTCAGCAGTGCTGGCATGAGTTCCACCTCATGGAGTAGGCCAAAAATCTAATCAGACAGTGAGTGTTTGATTTCTCCCATGATGTTTTTGACACTATTGCAACAGCATATCATACAAATGGGTCACTATGGTATTCAAAAGTTATGCAGCAGGTTTGGTAGTTACCTTTCTCCTCTGGTTGCATTCCTTTAAGTACCATAAACACTAGTCAGTAGGGGTGAAGGCTCTGGTTAGAAATCAGCTCAACGTCTCTGTTAAATACACACCTGTTATCCTCATTTATTGCTTTTTAAGCTGTATGTTTAGGCTGTGGGTTCTTCTTTATCATATATACACCAGTAGAGCCTTACCTTCCTTTTTCTCAGAAATTTTTCAAAGTACATCATCTACTTCTGTACCCATTAGCATTTAATAAAGAAATAAATATTTCTTGAAAGGATGATAATTATCATTATATCTTTGGTATATTAGGAGAAATTATGAATGGTTATATGATCTCAACTGATTAGACTTATTTAAATAATATACATAAATATATATGCATATACCCACAGACTAACATATGTATATATTTATGTTAGTCTGTTATATATTTTATATATAATATATATTTTTATTTATGTTAGTCTGTAAGTATATGCATATATATGAGTATAAGCACATATGTATATTATAAAACATATTAACTGATCTTAGTGAATTTACTTTTTATAGTATATATGAAAAAATATAGCACTGTTCTGGTGGGAAAATATTATACCAGAAACAGAATTCTCAATATTTATTAGTCTTGGTACATTAATTTATGTACTACTTTAAACAGGGAACAACACATGACAAGATAATATGACCAAAGTGATGGCAAAATGTAGGCCATAGTATACAAATTTCCTAAGATATATTTACTAGCAAATATTCTGTGTGATCTTTTAAAAATACAACTTCAGTAATAGGAAAATGTAGGAAGCAATTCTGTTGGTGGAACATATTATTCCATAACTATAAATTTCAGTTCTGAGAAATTGCATTTTTAATACTTACTTTTCTTATTCAGTAAAACCTTAAATATTCTTTAAAATTTAAAAACAATGGTATATTAAGAGCCAGTGAAAGCCTCTTATGTGGCAACTGGGTACTGCTTGCTCTTATACAGACTATGTGCATGAGATTCATTTGTAAGCATCAGCAAAGGACACTACTAGTTGCTAGTCTGGATGATGTTCCAGAGAATTATACATTCTTTTGTCAGTGTCCTTATTGCTGTGCCAATTTGAACAGCAAATTTGTCCCATTTTTAATATATTACATAATATTAAAAAACATCAGCCAACACAAGACTTATAAACTTGGAAGGAAAAACTCAGAGAGGAAGAGATGTGATAATTTCCTTTTGGCCTACAAGTCTATGAAGATTCAGAGCAAATGTTCAAAGTTCAAGTATTTTAGACTAGTAGAACTACCTAAGTGACATATGATAACATTGGAGATGCTCTATCAATGTCCTGTGACTGAGTTAAAGACACTTTTGTGTGTGGCTTTGTAAAACTGATTTCAACCTATGTTGTATAAAGGCCGTTTGTTTGTTCCAGGCTGCACAGAACCAAAATAATCACACAGAAGCTGTATTAATTACAATACTGCTTGGCCTATTAGTTTGTGCATATTTCTAGCTCGCTCTTAAATTAACCCATTTCTATTATTTTATATTTTACCATGAGGTTCATGGCCTACCGGCAAGGTTCTGACTGACAGCTCTACATGGTGTACCCCTGACTCCACCTCCTTTCTCCCAGCATTCAGTTTAGTTCCCCCCCACCCCAGCCCTCCTGCTGTGTTCTGCCCTGCTAGAGGCTGAAAGCTGTTTCTTTATTCATTAACCAAGAAAAGCAACACATATACGGAAGGATTTCCCATACCAAGCCTATATTTACTAGCTCACATTTTGAAGTAGATTTTCAGTTTATATGTTATCAACATGTATCTTATAGTAAATTATATTCAATTTTATTTTATTCTCATGGAGTTATATTTGAAACTAAGCTTCCCTCCTTACTGTGGAAAATTAGTAAAGTGCAACAAAAAAGTGACAGAGCCATCAAAGCCAGATTTACCTTGCAACTTAAACTCATTTATACAAAGCTTAGGAGTTTGCATTTCAAATTGTGTTTTAAATATGCTATTATGTAAAGCATAGGATTCACTATACACCATGCGTGGATTAGCCTCTTACTTGGGTTAGGATAAGGAAAGTAAAGCCATCCTTTTGTAGATTTGAGGCAGGACAAACTATTTGGTTTAGAAATACAATTATTTCCATTTCCTTGGGGAATCAAATATCCTGCATGTAAGCACTTTGAAGGTTGAAACTGCAATGTTCATTTTGCTTACAGGCTTCAAGAGCCTTTTGTAGATACTCCGCCCGAAGGCCAGTTTTCACATAGAAGTCTTGTACGTTAGGGGTTTTTAAATGTGTCCCTGTAACTTTCTGCAATTATCTCTTGTTGAATGAGCAGAACAATAGGGCACCCAAAGAGGCCCCAGTGAATTTCTTCCTTTATTTTTTTTCTTTGTTTCTTGAACCTTGTAAATTTGCTTAATCCTGCAGTTTTAAAGCAAAATGACTGTTGTGTGTAAAACAGTGTCGAACGATGCTTTTAAGGTCTCTGATAGCTAACTTTCTTTAGTGTCCTTGTTTTATTAAACAGACCGCTGGGGCTACCCCACTTCTTTCCTGTATTTGGTGTTCTTTCCCTGTAGGCTCAAAGGCAGCCATTTAAAACATCTTTAAATGTTTCAATTATATAAAAGACCCACTTTAGCTGAGATTGCCATACCATCAGCCTTTCCAAGAGTTGACATACCTGGAGACCAATCAGGAAGTCACAGGAGATAACAGTCACGGGTTGCTAACTCAGCAAGAAACAGTTGTGCAGCAAGCAGTTCACTTGCCATGGTCACTGTTTTTTTGCCTTAAAACTGTACTTTTTCACTTCCCTAAATCATTTATTGCAATGTTGGCCTCAGTTTCTTAGGCATTCAGTTATGTTGTTATAATTATCATGTAGGAAACAGCCTAAAGACCTTGAGCTTTTACAGAACTGCCATGCTCCCTTATCGAAATAAAAGTTAGAAGCTTCTTATCAAATGTTTATTGTTAGAGCAACAGAAAGCTAATAACTCACATAAGAAAGGAGAAAGGGGGAAGTTTCATTTTTCTTCTTAGAATTTATTTATTTATTTATTTATTTATTTATTGCTTTTCCAAAGAAGTATATTCTAACAAAACTTGTCAAAATTGAAGCACAGGAACATAGTAAAATGAATTAAACCAAAACAGTGAATAAATGCTGTACATGTGGAACAGGGATGAAGAGCAAGTATAATGGGCTCACATTTGCCTTTGATAATTTGACAAGGAAAGGGCAATACAAAGACATGGTGACTAGCATTTTACTTCCTATTCATTTATTAAATCAGATAGATATTGTTATTAGGTACAAAACTAGAGAAAATCTACTAAGAAGAAGAAATATTTTCACCTAGTATCATGGGTCCCTAATAGCTTGTTAATTTTCCCAAAAGTCCTTTTCAAACTTCAAGAAAATAAACATGATGCTAATTAATTCATATAATTATGGTTTGTCTGGCATGAGAGAGTAAACAGATACCATCTCAGTGACTTCTGTTGTAGGCTGTATTTTGCATTCCTTTTGAAGCAGAAATCAGAGTTAATGTGAATTATGTGCAGGAGCTTAGTTTAAAATTACAGTAGCATCATTGTCCTATGGGTTTTATAGGTTTTCCAGTTGTTACAAATTTGCATCAGTGACATTTTCTTTTTCTTTTACCTCTGATTGTATGTACTTCATTGTTTAAAGCATACCCAGAAATGAAGTATGAAGTCAAACATAACTATTCTCATTTCAATGACTTTTCTAGAAAGGAATTGTGAAGTGAGTCAAAAGATTATGGAGCAGACATCATGGTTCATGTGCAAATGTTCTTCTAGGGTCATGTGCACAGCTCTGGTTTCGGGAGACAAGCGAGTCACTAAACTGAGCCATCACTTGCAAAGTTTTACAGTGTACAAAATCCTAAGTTTCATATTCATTTTCATGGAATATCTCCATCTATTTCTGAGACCACCATGATGGTGATGATCGTTCCACTTCTGTGGAAATTCAGCTGCCTCTAGAGCAATCTTTTCTAGTAATTTTTGTTGCTTTATGTTGTAATTATTTTTTTACATACACATTTCTCATTAAATTCAGGTTGGATATAAAACAAATTATCATGAACACAATGGCTTCCTTAGTTAGTGAAGAAGTAAAATATAAAATGCATAAACCATTTTACCT
Source organism: Ondatra zibethicus (assembly GCA_004026605.1). Classification (NCBI taxonomy): domain Eukaryota; kingdom Metazoa; phylum Chordata; class Mammalia; order Rodentia; family Cricetidae; genus Ondatra; species Ondatra zibethicus. The sequence goes on along the minus strand of PVIU01003401.1, from coordinate 117,678 downwards.
CTTGTAGTAATCACATGAAAATAATTTCCACATTGCTATTCTTCTGTGTTAAAATATAATGTTAAAATATAATTAAGAGTTCTTTTATTAGACAATGATCAATGTTTGCGATTCATGAATTTCCTTGGAGATAAGAATATTTATGGACTGGTGGTAGAAATTGGTTTTCTATGCCAATTTCCTTGAGTTCCCTTTGGAAAGTAAGTCTACACTGTCAACTTCTCTAGATTTAGAATCACCTAAAGAATTGTTGAGGTACATATCTAGATGTCTATATGAGAGTATTTCCATATATTAACTGAGGGAAGTTTCTCTTATGGTCGATAGCACCGTCAGAACTGACAATAACCTCAACAGAAGAAAAGGATTAAAATAAGAAAGCCAGTCAAGTAGTGGTTTATCCCTCTTTTTATTCCATTATGGGTTAAAGTGCTATGCTCTACCTTGCCTTCCTTGCCCTAATGGATTGAAACTTCCATAGTCATGGGCTGAGATAAATATTGCCTCCTTTAAATTGTCTATGTCAGGTAATAACAATAAAAAAGTAACTAATACAGCCTAAAAGTCTCAGAAAGATTTCAGATTACATGGCTTCTCAGAGAAGTTTAATAGTCATGTGTCCCCTTTGGTATCTATGTTCTCTCTTCTTGATGATTAATCACTATTTTAAGTTGGAGTAAGAACAGGAAATATTAAAAGAATAATTCTATTACCCAGTCCATCACTGAAGTCAATTTCTTTTGTGGAATCACAACAAAATCTATTGTGACAGAATGAGTTATAATTGATTTAAGTCTGGCTCCAATTTCATAACAATATTCAAGTAGTTTGGAAAATAATTCATAGTTTAATTTAACTGAAGTAGGTTGTTTGTTAATAAATAAGGGAGTCTAGAACAGTAGTTCCCAGCCTTCCTGATGTAGTGAACCTTTAATACATTCCCTCATGCTGGGTGACCCCTCCAGTCATAAAATTAGTTTGTTATTTCTTTGTAACTATAATTTTGCTACTGTTTTGAATCAGAATGTAAACATCTGATATTCAGGACACCTGATATACAATCCTTCTGTGGACCTCAGAATTACCATTATAATAATGTATATGTCAATAATGAGGACCCTGTTCCTGCTTACACTCACATTTCTTACATTAGTTATCAAAATTTGCCTATACATTTGGCACTAAAAATTAAAATAATGCAAGATATTCATTTATGTAAATTTATTAAAGTCAAGAAAATCTACTTATCTACTCTAATTATTACATTGCAGCCAAACTACCCAAAAAAATCTTTTTTTTCACATTCATTCAGGTTATTGTGTATCACTAACACTTCAAGCTTCTAAAGTACTTGATGCTCATTGGTGCATTTTGGATCAAATCAAAGAATAAAGATACAATGAACTCATTCACATACATTCAAACTGCATATTCCTTATCTATATCTGGCTGGCAAGTTTGGAAGGGATCTCCAGTAACAACAGCAAAAACACAAAATGATCAATATATTGAAGATTTCATATACATAGTGTGTTGGTTTGAATGACTACCATTGCCTTATTTGTTTGAATGTTTGGTTTCCAGTTAGTGGAACTATTTAGGAAGGATTAGGAGGTGTGAATTTATTGTGGTAGGTATGGTCTTCATGGAGAAGGTGGTCCACTGTGAGTAGTTAGATGTTTCAAAGTCTATGCCAGTCTCTTCTCTCTCTCTCTCTCTCTCTCTCTCTCTCTCTCTCTCTCTCTCTCTCTCTCTCTCTCTCTCTTTACTCTCTGCCTGCAATTTTTGATCAGATGAGAACTCTCAGTTACTTTTCCATCCCCATGACTGCCTGTTTGCTACCATGTTTCCTGCCGTGGTGGTCATGCACTGTACCCCTGAAACTTTAAGCAAGACCTCAACTAAACACTTTGGGTTTTTTTTTGATATCTCATACCTTGAGATGTCTCATTTCTTTATATATTTTTGGATATCTGTCCTCTTTTAGGTGTGGGGTTGGTGATGATCATTTCCTATTCTTTAGGGTGCCATTTTGTCCTGTTGATATCATCCTTTGCCCTGCAGAAGCGTTTTTTGTTGTGGAATATTCTTTTGTAATTAGGCAAAGATGTGTTACATTTGTTCATGCTGCATTTGTTTAACAATGTAAAGATGTGTTCCATATTCACTGATTAAATAAAATTGACCTGGGCTCAAAGAGGCAGGCTTGGCAGGCAGGTGACAGTAAGTATGAGGGAGGAGCTTAGCAGGCTTTGTTTTGTTTTAGGTGGGGCAGTGTGGAAGGAGAGTGGCTTCTCGGGATGCCAGCTAAAAGGGAAATTTAGCCAATTGCTACTCTAACTCTGTGAGTTTGTAGGTTTTTACCCTAACCTTTGAATCTTGAGTTTTATTAGAATGTGTAATAGAGAGTTAGCTAAAGCTACCTTTAGCAGCAGCAACAAAACTATTGTCTAGAGAAAAGAATTCCCACCAGACTAGGGTCTTAATAATCAAGGCACTAGTAGTTTAAAGCTCAGCCACTGTGACAAATGTAAAACAGCATTTTGGGGTTCCAATGTGGGGCCTCTATTTCCAGATAGGGGGTGACAAGCCTGGAAAAAAAGAAAGAAAAGAAAAAATTCTGACAGGGTTTCTATTAACCCAGGGCTGATAGAATACTGAGGTGCAACTCAGCCATGCAGCAAGCCCTTGAGTGGCCAACAAGTTAAATAGAAACTGCAAGCTAAGTAAAATGTCTGCTACCCTGCTATTGTGTAGTACATAGGCATCCCAGAGCTGGGGCAATTGAATGCACTTCCTGGTTTAAAAAAAGCAGCTTTTGGCCAGTCCCAGGAGCATAGAGTTCATGTCTCAGGGACATAGGAGAGGGAGGGCCAGCTGCCAAAGCCACCTGAAGAGGGCCTGACTATCACCACTTAGCAATTTAAAGTTTGGCTCATCTATCAGAGAACACAGCAAGTGCACAGCTGCAGACACTTAGTAAAGATGGTGCAGAGGAGGGGAAAAGCCTCTAGACAGGTTACATTATGTTCAACAATGTGCAAAAACTTAAGAAACAAAATAGGTAAAGACAGTCATTAAAATAATAAAGACTTTAAAGAAAGAATAAAATATTATAAAAAGGGTAAGCCACATAAAGATGGGAAATACACAGGGAGACTGGATCCTGTATAGTGCCTTGTTGATTTTGAATTTTTAAAATGCTGATGAGTGAATTCAACTGCTGAGAAACATAGGATTGTAACAGGAAATGATAATTTAAATCAGCATATATATTTAAATATCATGTTAAGCTCAGAATGAAAACCAGGATATATGTTACACTGGAAAAGATGTTTTGCTTTTCTTTCCACAGGAGAAGAAAAGCTATGAGTACCATGAAGATTAGTAAAGATTAGATTCAAACAGAAGAGCATTGCTGATGAGGAGAGGTGATAGTTCATCAAACTATGCTTGGACATTCAATATAAAATAACATGCAAGACTAATAAATGCCTTTCATTTGATCAGGTATGAAAATAATAAATAGTAACAACTTTTATTAGTAAAAGATAATGCTTTTTCTGTTGCCACAAAATATTTTGTCTTAACAAAGATATAATCTGACAGAAAAGTAGCTCTCCAAAGTTAGGGTTGGGGTAGGGTTTGTTTCTGTCTTTCCAGGAGAATAAAAGCATCCAATTAAGGAATATGAAGGCCACTGGACAAACAAGACACCTGAAGAATAAGATGAATCATTCTAAGAAAGCTTTCCCAAGAAAAGGGGTACAAATGATCACATTTCTAAAAGGATATAATTTCATAAGTCTTCCCTAATAGTTGTTTCTGTTGCTGTTTAGAAATCTAAAAGGCAAAAGGCAAATTTTTTTGTTATCCCAATTCAATTAAATATCAAAGCAACCTAGAGTGTAGCTCTCTCTCTCTCTCTCTCTAAACCCAAGTATACTTGTTAAAGAGAAATCCAAAATCTCTGTCTCATGTCAGAAGAGCTACCTGGTATGAGACAGAAGAAAACCAAAAGCAGGGGCTATTTTATTGTCATATATATCTGATCTATATATGTACCACAACAGGAAGTTGAAATATATGTGTCTGTTTGTATATATAGTTAATATATATGTATATAATCTTATAATTTTAGAGCTAATATACATATTGCAACTTCCTGCTGTGGTATTACTGGTCATATTAATTCTAGAAATAGGCTTCATCTATCTTCTTGTATGTGTTTTGTTCTTGAGTTTGAAACAGGTAACTAGGAATTAAGTTTGTGCAACCTAGATATACTTAATAGATTGTGGTCATTTAACTCTTCTGAAATCTGCTGTATATGACATTTACAATGTTTAGATTAGCTCAGGCTGGCTGCTACCTAACTCTTACATTTTTAATTGACTAATATTTCTTATCTACCCTCTGCCAAGTCACTGTGCTTTCTTTTAACATTGCATTTTCATCTTGTTTATCTCTGCATCTCTCATGACTCTTGAGTCTCTGCCTTTCCAGTGTCCTTAGTCTGGCTGTCCCACCTATACCTCCACCTAGCTATCAGCCAGTCAGCTCTTTTATTAAACCAAACCACCTTAGTAAAGACACATCTTCACAGTGCACAAAAAGATTATTCCATAACATTCCCCCTTTGTCTAATTAAAAAAGAAGGTTTCAACTTTAGCATATTAAACCGATATATAACAAAAACAGTTACCAAGGAAGGACTACATTTATAGTATCCAGTCCTTTTTTATTTGACAAAATTAGAGAAAATACTCTATCATTTATCTTATCTTTGTGAGTCTACAATTTTATATCTAATTTACTTTTTATCATAACTAAGGAAAACTATAAGTTTAATTATTTAGTCCTTAACTACCTCAAAGACCCCAGAAGGGTGTAATGTCACCTAACAACAGGGGCATTTGGCTGCCTGGGCAATCAGCCATCATTCTTCCTATAATATTTGGGCATCCTACTTTGGCCTACAGGATTAGTATGTCTGACAGAAATTTCAGAGAAGCAGGAAATTTTGAAGGATTGGCTTACCTAGATTGGCAAGGTTTGGCAGTCTAGTCCTTTTTTCTTCATTTCTTTTTTTGTTTTGTCTTTTGCATCCTGTTGGTCTAGTTTGGACAGTATACAGTCAGCAATTGAGGCAAATTTAGTCTCTTTACCCAAATGACTAGTTTTGGGGATAAATAAAAGAAACTTCATGCAGAGTTTCTTTGATGACCATTATCTTCTTTTCAATTAAATCTTTGCTGTCAGAAGTAGATAAGACTTGCTCTTATGAAAAATCTTACGTTATTGAATATATTAAATTCCATATTCTGTAAGTCTTTGAAGTGTTCAAAGACATCTATCTAAATACATCTGTGTATAACCATGAAAACATATCTCATATGACTATAAGTTTGACTATTATAGATGACTAATTATTAATTTATTTTGATTATATATTACATTTTTAAATGAGCTGCATAAACACAACACCCTAAAAAGAGTAGAAACATACACACAGCATAACAAAATTAACCTAAAATTTGTATCAATAAACCAATATCTATACCAATTTAAAATATTTTGAGATTGATAGTTGTTTTTTGGATTAAAGGAGATTCAATAATTTACCCTTTTATTTAATCATTTCTATATTATCCCTCTTCATATATATGACAGTTATGTACCTTGGTCTACTTGTGGGACTCCTAAAAATGGGAGCAGGGTATGGCCCTAATGCTTTGCCTCACTCTTGGGAATGTATTCCTCTTACCCTTGCCCTTCCTTAATACAAGGGAGATGCATAGTCCTAATACAACTTGATTTGTAATGCTTTGTTGATACCCATGGGAGGCCTGCCATTTCTGAAAAGAAAGAGAAGTGTTGATTGAATGGGAGGAAATAGGAGGAATGTGAGGAGCAGGGAAGGGAAAACTGTGGTCAATGTATATTAATTAATTAAAAAGTAGAAATAGAAAATAATAAGCACATTTTTAAATAACAGTTGCCTAAGTCATGATGTCTCTTTACAATAATAGAAGAATAACTAAGACAGAACTTGGTACCAGGTGAAGGCTATGCCTGTGACAGGCCTGACCATACTGTCTGATGGAAAATTAGAAGACATTAGGATGTTGGGCTAGAAAAGCAGTTGAATATTTTAAGTAAAGTTTAATGGGTTATCCTGGTAGAAGCACTGAAGACGGTAGTGCTGAGAGTGATGTGGACTATGATGGCCCAGCTGAAGATCTTCCAAAAAGAAAGAATAGTATAAGCTTGAGGCAAAATTGAAAAGTATAGATTAATGTCTTTGACAGAGGAGATTTCAAGATAGCCTAGTACTAACTATGTCACATGATTGTAAGTGAGCACTCTTACACAGATCTACAAGGAAAAAGAACAAACGGGATGGTAAGAAACACAAAACGTATAGTTTGATGAGAAAAGAGGCACTAGAAAATGCAATCTTGGAACAAAGTATTTTGCTCAAGTAGAAAAGTTTAAATAAAAGCATGGTGCTAAATAGAGTAAAGGGAGTGAAAACTTCAGCTAAAGAACCCACTGAGATAATACTGAAATCTGTGAAAGGAAAAGGCTTGAGTGATTTCCTATGCCTGAAGAAAAAGGGAAAGCTTACACAAATGTAATCCAATCACTGGAACAGGTTCCAACCCCAACAAGAAGAATCTGATTGCTTCAGTCATGTGACTCTAGATTTAGAATTAAGAGGGTAAGAAAAAATGATGTGGAAACCTCCATACTTAAGGAAAGTCATATTGGCCAGGCATATGTTAGAAGTCTCCCTGCACGGAGACCTAGAGAGGTTATTGAGTGAAAATGTCAACATGAAACCTGGATTACATTGGAGACCCCAAGATATTGGAGATGTCAAAGCTAAGAGATAATTGCTAAGAGATTTACTAAGGGATAGACAGAGCTGGAAAGAGAGAAGTGTGTTGCTGGCAGCAAAGTTAGAAGTGAAGAGCTATCTAAGCCCTTTAAAATCAAACATGGAGCTGCAGAATTTAAAGTTTGCCTTCTGTGCCTCTGAGTTTTTGTCTTGCTTTGGTTTAGTGTTTTGAATGGTAATGTATAATTGGTACTATTGTATGTTGGAAGTATGTAATTTACTTTCTTATTTTACAGAAGTTTATGGTTCTAGGAGTGCCTCAAATCTCAAGAGACACTTGGGGCTTTGGAATTTTAAGAAGTCTTGAAACTTCAATGACTTCAATTTGAACTTCAAATTTAACTTCAATTTGAAGTTAAACTAAATGAATTTTACATTATTATATGGTTATAAGCTTATTGTAACAAGAAGTGGAAGGTTGGGGTTTAAGCAAAAATGGTTTCATAGCCTCATATATTTGAATACTTTGTCTCCAGTTAGTTGAATAATTTGAAGATGATTACGAAGGGACATGTTGGGGTAGATATGGCATTGTTAAGGAAGGTGTATCACTGGAAGTGGTTTTGAGCTTTCAAAAGCATACACCAGGCCCAGTCTCTCTTCTAAGTATTTCAGAATATGAAGGGTTTTGCACTTTCACATTGTCTGTTGTTACTTTTCTCCATAAATCCACATAATAAATAAATTTAAAACAAGATATGGCAGAAAGATAACACAGATGTTAGAGTCCTTTCTTGCAGTAGCTTATTTAACCTAAGCCACCTCTAGTGTGAAAACTGAAAATGTGGCTTTGAGAAAACATGCTGAATGTGACAGCAAAATTACTTTATGATGTTTATGCATTTTTCATAGTGTTGTTCCCAATAGAATTTCTTTTCTGTTTCTTACAGCACTAGTATGAAGAATCTGCCTTTAAAAGGTTCAGAAACTTCTGCTGCTGCTGCTTTAGTTTCTTGTTAGATAAGAGACAATGTTAAGCCTAAATGCACCAAGGTGAAAACTTTGAGACACCCAGAGGCTTCAAGAAAGTGAGTTGCATGACCCTATGTATTGACATTTGTGGAGTAAAGAAAAGAAAGTTGGAATCGAAATGTGGTAAATGACTAGAAATGGAATAAAACAGTCAGAAGAACTCTCATACACTGAAACAATTATGCCTTATCTAAGCCAGACAATATACCACTGAGTTTAATAAATCCATACTTATTTTTTATATCTTGTGCAAGGTCATAGATGATGCTGACACTAGTTTCCTAGCAACCTACTCTACCTACCTACTTTTATTCTGATCACTAAAGAATGGGTTTGGTATTCTCAGCTACATATTAAAATGAAAAAGAATCAGTGTCATTTGCTAAGTATATATAAATGAAATAAAGATGGTCATGAATACACAGAGATATTTATCACTTTCACATCTAAAACTGAAAGGGAAAAAGTTTCTTTCTTACACATTTCTAAGAATTAAGAATAAATAGCTAGTAGTCTCAGAATCATCTCACATTAAAGTATCCAAACACTCCTTTTTTATAAATCATGTGATAATAATTACATTTAAACTCAATATTTATAAAATGGCCATATATAGCAACTTAAGTAACCCAGCATATTTTGTAAATAAATCAGTGAAAACTAATTAAATTTAAAGTAGAATTTTTGTTTAACTGTATATAAATATAAATAGAACTTTATGCAAATATAGTTATATAAGTAGAACATTAAAAGCAAATAATACTTTATGAGTAAAACAATATTGTTAATTTATGAAGTTCCTCCTTCCAGTCTGAGATAGTATTCTCAGAAATATTTTTTTATTTCAATTTTCATGGCAATTTTAAGAAATATATGCCCCTCTAAGCATTCTCTTTTTCTTTTTTAAGAAGATGAATAATTTTGTCTAGGTCTTCACATAAATTTTCTGTCTCTATAGCTCTCCTTTTCTCCCTATTTTGTTGTCCTACATTTTCCGGGGACAAATGATTAAATCCTTTGTCCTATTCTGTCCATTTGATACAAGACTGTAAGCATTAACATTCAGTAAACTGCCACTGATAGGTGCTCTAGTTCATGCTGCTCTCATTTCATCCGAAGTCATTAAAAACAGGGAGTAGGGACACAAATTTCTGTTTGTTGCTTCTACTTTCTACTTTCTATTCTTATTTCTTAGTTATTGATGAATTCAAATGCAATCTACCTTTTCCATAATGTTCCAATGATGTATTCTTTTTAAAAGGCAATGAAAATACATTTTCTATTTTGTGTTAGTGTCCACCAGAAACTCAAGACTCAGAATCATGGTTTTGAAAATAAAGACTACATAACTATTATTTACTCAACCAATTAGTGCCTGTTTAATTTATCCTTTGAGTTTTTCATACATTGTATGTTTATTATATTCTTTCCCCTTTCTCAAGTTTTCTCAAGGTCCATTTCCCTACCCACACAACTTCACGTTCTTTCTCTCTCTGAAAAAAATATGTAAATAAATTAAAGTCCAATTTGTGTTGACCAGATACTCCTGAGGATGAGTTCTACCCTGGAATGTGGCTGGTTATTTGGTATTACTCCAAAGGTAAGGGATACCAAACAACAACAAAAACAACTGATTTTTCATCTCTCAGTAGCTATCAATTGTGAAGAGCTTCTTGGCTAGGAGTGGAACTTCATTCCCACTTTCCCTCCTCCTTACTTAGATTTTGCCTAGCTTGAGCTTGCTCAGGTTTTGTGCTTGCCGTTATAGTCCTGTAAGTCCGTATGTGCATCTGCCTTGCTCTATCTAGAAAATAAAATCACTCTTTCCTTGATGTTGTTTATGACATATGGCTCTGACAATATTGCTAAATCCTCTTTCACATAGATTTATGAGTCTTGAGAAGAAGGCTACAATAAAGCCATCTGCCCCGAAGTCATTCACTTTCTGCATGTTGTACAGTTGTGAGTAATTATGTGAAATTCTATGCAATGCAAGAAGAAGCTTTGCTGAGGAAGACTGGGCATTGTTCTCATCCATGAATATAATAATATCTCTCCAGGACTATTTTTATTGTTGTTTCTTTAGCAGAATAACAGTAGTGTATTTTTCAGCTTGGGCCCATACTTGTATATTGTTAGGTTCTTGGCTTTATTAACAGTGTCAAATTTGTGTTCCTGCATGGAGTGGACCTTAAATCTAATATAAAAGTGGTTGGTTCCTCCTTCAACCGTCATGCTGTACTGTATCAGTATGTCTTGCAAGCAGGTTATTATAAAGAAAGAAATAAGAAATTAATCCCTGTATATATGGCCGTGAGGGTTAATATTCTCAACTTTATGGGAGGTAAAATCACTATGGATACAAAATTTGGACATCTCTATGAGGTCTTTTAGCTTATATGTGAATACCCACTGAAATGTCAGCAACACCATTCTATTGCAGAAAGATTTCCATACTAGCCCAGAATTGAATATAATAAAGGTTTATTTCTTAGGGAATAAACCCACAGAAAAAAGTAGTGATCCACAGTCCTCTGCATGCTGAGAATTGGAACCAAATCCAACAGCCAAGGGTCCCAATACTTTTACGACTGCATTTATAGTGCATGAGACCATGTGTAGGAGGAAGGCCTGCTTGTTTGTTCCAGCCACCCAGAACTGAAATAACCATACAGAAATTGTATTAATTAAATCACTGCTTGGCCCATTAGCTCTAGCTTCTTATTGGCTAACTCTCACATCTTAATTGAACCCAATTCTATTAATCTATTGTGGCCTACCAGCAAAGTTCCAGCACATCTATCTCTGAAGGCAGATCCATGTTGTCTCTCTGACTCTGCCTCCTTTCTCCCAGCATGCCATTTAGTTTTCCATGCCCAGCTCTGTTCCCCTATAGCTCTGCTATAGGCCCAAAGTAGGCCAGTATCTTAAAGGCTGATAGCTGAGAGAGTTCCCACAGCATGTCCCCTTTTGTTTAAATAAGAGAGTTCTAAGTCTAATACCAAACAACATACAATAAGAACAAATGTCAAATATAAAAATTAGAATTACAACCAGCAGGCCCAACATCAAGCAAGAAACATATGCTAAATGTTTCAATAGTTATTGCGTCCTAAAGAGTCTAAGTCTTACATTATGATTGGCTTGATTAAGTCATGAGAGAAAAGTAACTATGGCTATCTAGCCTTCAACCCCATCAAAGACCTGAGAAGGAAAATAATATTACGGGAGTAAAAAGGAAGTACAATCAAGAAACTTCCATAAGTTGCAAAAAATGACAGACAACCAACTACCTGGGCAATCACCCAAAGTCTCATTTGCAACATTAGGGCAACCAACTTTGGCTGAGACCTAGAGTAACTGACAGACCATTTTCAGAGGCAGAAAAAATTTAAAAACTGTAATACCCTGTCTTGGCAAGGTTTGGCAGTATTTTTGCTTGTATCTTTTTTGTCTAGTCTGGACAGTATGTGTTTTGTAAGTGGTTGAAGCTGAGGTAATTCTTTGCTCAAAGACCAGTTTTGCCAAGAAGAAAACAAGTTCCAAGTGGAGTGTCTTTGGTGCCCAACATTCTTTTAGGAATAGATCGGTGCTGCCAGGTGCAAATGTGTGTCACATCAACAGAATGCTAAGTTATTTAAATGCCATATTTTAGAGTTATTTGAAGTGACTAAAGATTATATATGCAGAATACAATCTCTATTCATCTAAAGAACCTCATGACTCTAAGTATGACAAACATGGATATATTAATTCTTAATACCTATATAGATTAAAGACTAAGGATTCATATTAGAATATTAAAAAAATCTTTAAAAAATGTGCAACAAATGAAGACAATGACCTCAAAATTTAAACAATGTATAATTATCTTGATCAGAGGTAGAAATGTATAGTGCAATATGATAAATATAGCCGAAAACTGCAACGGTATACAAAATCTCTTAAGCAGAGGTAGAAACATGCATGCATGCATACAATAAAATAACTTTGTATAGGTGTAAAACTATTGCACACAGAAATAGGAGCATACTCAATATAACAAATGTAGTTTGAATTTATATCAATATGCAAGAATCTATACCAATATAAGTTCTCTGTAAGTAATAGCTGACAACTGTTGCAGTACAAAAAACTTCCACGCTATCCTAGAATGAAGTATAATAAAGGTTTATTTACTAGGGGGTAAATTCACAGAAAGAACAGTGATCCACAATCCTCTGCATGCTCTGGGAATTAGAACCAAATTAAGCAACCAAGGGTCCCACACACTCTTTTATGTCTGCATTTATAGTACATGAGACCACACCCAAAGTGGGCCAGTATCTTAAGACTATTGGTTGAAGGAGTTCCCACAGCACTATTCCATGAATTGAGGTCCTAGAATGAATAAAGGGATAAGGTGAGCAGTTCACAAGCATTCATCATTCTGTTCCTAAATAGGGATGTCATATGAACAGCCATGTTCAGCTCTGGCCACCCCATCTTCTCTATCAGGATAGACTATGTTATTTGGAACTGTAGCCAAAGTTAACCCTCCATTCCACAAGTTGTTTTGTTTGGTAGTTTCTCACATCAATGAGAAAGGTAAATATTAATAAATAAATAAATAAATAAAATGGTACCATAAGTGTTATTATTGCTGTGATAACTCAGTCCTACATGCTAAAATAGAGGAGGTATGGTAAATAGAAACCTTCTTTTCATTGGTAACATATAAAAGTTACCTTGAGAGAAATACCCACAGATCAAAAACTATAAAATTCAAATTCATTAAATGCCACCAAAGGGGTTCTCTGTTCTCTGAAAGCAACTGTGGAGAAAAATGTTTCCTTTAGGTGAAAATACCTAAACTTTTATAACTGTGGTCCAGGGACTGCATATTTGATCTGGAACTGGCAACACAATTTGGCACCATTAAACATATGGTACTGGTTTTGGAGGCAATGGAGAAAGAAAACGGTGTTAGATATCCCAGGATAATTTGTAATCTACCTAGGAAGTCTATAAACATTGGAGGGAGCTTTTTCAAGAAAGAAGCTAAGTGTGTTGCAAGAAGCAGGTCTGGACAGCTGAGTTTTTCACAAGCTCCAGATACTATACATGGAATCGAAGGAGGCAATGTTTCCCTGAACTGTTTTTGGTCTTTAGTTTGATCATACCTTTTGTGTCCACATTTCTTCATTTAGCAAAGAGAATGTGTATTCCCTGTTACTGTATATTAGGAAGATATAAGTTTTTAATTTATAGGAGTTCATAGCTAAAAAATGCCTTGAGTTTCAGATAAGATTTAGATTTTAGTCTTTTAAGTGAATTAGAGTTTTAAAGATTGTGGGAACCTTTCAAGTCTTATTGAATGCATTTGCATTATGAGATGGCCATAAGAACTGATGACAAGTGGAGGAATGCTATGGATGTCAGATTGACAAGTGGTAAAATTATGATGGTTAACAATTTTAACATGATGGAATATAGAATACAGTCAAGTCAAACCTATGGGAATCCTGTGAGAGACCACCTAGATACTTAGATTTTCTAAACCTTTTGACATACTTGTCATGGATTATCTGACATCCCATTGTACACTGTGGAATGTGAATCTATACTCACATATGCATATCATGAACACAAGTACACGTACATACCTAACAGAGACACACACGCACATACACACATACCTCAAAGATATTTAAAATATATTAAAAACTGAAAAGTAATCTGAACACTAGCATACATTGCTTGTAATGAGTCTGATAAGATAAAAAGGTAGATTATTGACTCTACTTTTACTAAAGCAACTACTAGTTTTAAATATTTTACATTGGATTGAACTTTTATATATTTGTATACAAATTTTGTATGTTGATACAAATTTGAGATTAATTTTGCTGAAACAGACTGTACATACATTTCTAATCTTGTTCAAGGTATTGTACCTATACAGTTCATTTAACAATGTAATGCAATTTTCTAGTCCTTGAAAGCTATTATTACCAGCTGTTTAGGATAATAAGAAAATGCAGGTTAGTAATTAGTCACCTAATACAATCAAACTTGGAGTTACAGTAGGTATGTTTTCAAGGTCAAGCAGAGATATTTTTTAAACAGACAAGATATCTGAATATTTCAGAGATTTACAGAATATTGAATTTAAGATGTTTTAATAGCATAGGTTTTTTTTCTTTTTTTATGACAATGAGACATGCCTACCTGGCAGCACCAATCTATTTCAGAGAAGATGATGGATGTTGAAGAAACTCCACGTGGATTTTGCCTTTGTGACAATTGTAAGCCACTGGGCAAGAAAGTGCCCTTGCCTTGACTGCTGGCAGTATGTTGTCCTAATGGAATAAGCAGGACACAAAAGAGAGTGACCACCAACTTGTCCAGACAAGGCAGGACAGTGCTTCAAAAACCCTGCATCATAGAAAAGTCTGTCAGATATTCTAGGCCTGAAGGCCAAACATGGATGCGCCAACATTGCAGAAGAACTTGGGGTGATTGTCCAGGCAGTCAGCTCTTTCTGTCATTTCTCACAGTTTTGGAAATCACTTGCTTGCAGTTCCTGCTTACACAGTTAATATTATTTCCTTCTTGGGTCTCTGAGAAAGTTGAAGACTAGATAATTATTGTTTTCTTTGTTTACCAGACACAGAAAGAAGTTTATGATAGAAAGTGAATTAGGTACAAGACTCTAAACTCACAAGATAGGATAGGTATAGAGTATTTTCTCTGAATTTTTCAAATACAAATGGACTAGACATTAATGATGTATTTATTACCTTTATATATTGCATATAGTTATTGTACTTATATAGTTTTTCTTATACTAGTTATAGCCTTCATTTTTATTTTAGATAAAAGAGGAAATACAGTGGCATTTTATTTATTTTTTATATGTAGAGTTTGCCTGAAGATCAGAGCATAAAACTAAGTCACTAGAGGCCACGCAGTGGTGTCACACAGCTTTAATCACAGGATTTGGGAGACAGAGGCAGATGGATCTCTGTGAGTTCAAGGCCACGCTAGACTACACAAGATTCATGCAAAAACAGGTCCAGGTGGTGGTGGCTCACACCTTTAATCTCTGCACTAGGGAATCACATGTCTTTAATCTCCACACTAGGGAGTCACATGTCTTTAATCCCAGCACTAGAAGGGAATATAAAATGGGAGGAAACAGAGGCTGAGGGCTCAGTCTGCAGTCGTCAAGTCTTAGTAGAGGTAAGACAGTTCTAGAGGTTGGCTTTTTGCTTTTCTGATTTTCAGCTTGAACTCCAGTATCTGTCTCTGGATTTTCATTATTTGTGCTATGAATCTTTCTTCATCTGTCCATCTCCCAAATAATGAGAAGGAAACTTATTAATTATAAAAGCTTGGCCTTTGCTTAGGCTTATCCCATCAGCACATATAACTTAAATTACCCCAGTTCTATTCATCTATGTTCTGTCACGTATCACCCATTTTCTGTGTTGCCTGGCATCTCTTGCACACCTAAACTCACCACTTACTTCCTAAGTATTGCCTATAACTCTTGCATTGCTATTGCTCTTTAGCTTTTGACTGCACTAATCATAGCAATACATTTTTACAGTGTACAAATTACCCGCATTTTCTACTTTTTGTCTAAGTAATTGGGAAATGTTTTAATTCTAACTTAGTAAAACTATATACAAAAGGAAGTATTATCAGGTAAGAATTATATTTACAATGTCCAGTCCATTAGTACTTACTGGCAAATTTAAAAATACTCCTATATTCATAGTCCATAGTTTTCTAGGTGATTTACTTTCTATCCTAAGTATGACACCATCATCACTTGCAGAATGTGGCTGAAAGATACCAGTTTGTACAAAATTGTGTAAAGAGCATTATTTGTCTTGAATGAGATGAACGGTGATTTTGTACATTTCTTTGATTCATTTAGATTTCACTACAACTATAAATGACTACAATATTACACACCATATGTAATGTGAATACTGAGTCTGGAAAGGTAAGTTCATTTCTTCTTGAAACATCTAGTGGCAGTTATCATTAATATTTTTACTGTGGTTGCTCGCATATCTGTGTCATTTGCCCAGGAGACTAAGGTGATGTTTCTCAACTTCAGTAGATTTCACATTATAATATTTTAACCACCTGGAGAAAGTTATGTCGTGTACACCTTTCAATATGCCAACATAGTCTATTACCTATCTGATGATATTAGACCCTTTTCTAGAGATGCAACAATGATGTCTGCAGACATTGCCTTAAGCACTTTTAGGAACAAATATTCTCCCTACCTGGGATCCACTGCTGTAATTTATTTTCTTGAAACACAAAATGCCTTATCCCAAAGATAAGGAAAGGACTCTTGAATACCATCTTGAGGGTATAACACATCCTTTAAAAACCTGATCAATCTTACAGACACAGTGGTTAGGTTAGGTATGCACAAGGTAGGGTCTGTCAACAACTCATTATGGATATTGAAGTGGCTCATAAGCTCTACCCTACCATTTCTTGCTGAACTTTTGATAACTGATAGATTCTGGGTGAAGAGATAGCCATTGACTATCTCTTTGGGACTCATTGGGCTCCAGTGGTATTTCCAAATGTGAGGTCAAATAGATAGTATTACTTAAATCCAAAGAAAATGAAACAAAGCAGAAGGCACAGGTGTGAGCAAAAATTTGTAGAGAAGAAAATGGATGACAGGGTTGGAGGGAGATAACAGAAAGCAAAGAGTGAAATCAATCTTAATATATTATGTACTTGTATGAGATTGTCAAAGAAGAAATGTAATCAATAAAATAATTATTTAAAATATACATTGAACTGGTCTGAATATGTGCATGCATGAGCACTGACATCTACTTTAGTGAGCCACTGATGTTCTTCTCTGGTTGGCACTGTTAGCAAGTTCCTGTTAATTCATAGATCTCAGTGTTGAATAATGAAAGTTTAAACTTAATAATTTAAAGAGACCCTTCCATTTTCTGGTATCCTCTTCAATTTCTTTCTTCAAGGCCTTAAAGTTCTTGTCAAATAGATCTTTCACTTCCTTGGTTAGTGTTACCCCAAGATACTTTATGCTATTTGTGGCTATCGTGAAAGGTGGTGTTTCTCTGATTTCCCTCTCTGCTTCTCAATCCTTTGAGTATAGGAGGGCTACTGATTTTTTTTTTTTGAGTTGATCTTGTATCCTGCCACATCACTGAAGGTATTTATCCGCTGTAGGAGTTCTTTGGTAGAGTGTTTGGGGTCACTTATATACATTATCATATCATCTGCGAATAACAAAAGTTTGACTCTTCCTTTCCAATTCGAATCCCCTTGATCTCCTTATGTTGTCTTATTGCTATTGCTAGAACTTCAAGCACTATATTGAAGAGATATGGATAGATTGGACAGCCTTGTCTTGTTCCTCATTTTAGTGGAACTCAAATTGCTTTGAGTTTCTCTCCATTTAATTTGATGTTAGCTGTCAGCTGGCTGTATATTGCTTTTATTATATTTAGCTATGATCCTTGTATCCCTAATCTCTCCAAGACCTTTATCATAAAGGGGTCTTAAATTTTGTCAAATGCTTTTTCAGCATCTAATGAAATGATCATATGGTTTTCTTCTTTCAGTTTATTTATGTGATGGATTACATTGATAGATTTTCGTACGTTGAACCAGCCCTGCATCTCTAGGATGAAGCCTACATCCGAGCACTGGACTGAGCTCCCAAGGTCCAGCTGAGGAGCAGAGGGATGGAGACTATGAGCAAGGAAGTCAGGACTGCCAGGGGTTGGTCCACCCACTAAGACAGTGTGCCTGATCTAATGGGAGCTCACAGGAGCCAGCTAGACTGGACTGGAACTGAACAAGCATGTGATCAAGTTGGACCCTCTGAACGTGGCGGACGATTGGGGTAGATTGAGATGATGGTGGAGCTGGGATTTGTCTCTACTGCACGTGCTGGCTTTTTGGGATCCTGCTCTAATTTTATGCAGACGTTCCTGAGCCTGGATGAAGGGAGTAGGGCCTTGGACTTCACACAGGGCAGGATACCCTGCCCTCTCCTAAGACTGGAGGGAGAGTGGAGAGGGTGAATAGGGCAGGAGGGAAATGGGAGGAAAGAAGGAGGTGCAAGTTTTGAATAGTATTATTTGTAAAGAAATAAAATAAATAAAAATAAAAATAAATAATAATTTAAAGAGATGTTAAAATGACAAGCATACACAGTAATATTTAATTGACACTGAAAGTTGAAGATGAAATATTTAAAAAGAACAACTAAAATAGGATAAAAACTCCTCTAGAAATCATGAAGCACTATTCTATGATATGGAGAAAACAGTCACAAAATAATTTTATGCAAATTCCACATCTAAGATCTGATTCTGGGGAAGGCAAAACATTTAAATAGGTTTATAAATGGGAATAGCATTATATAATTTAAAATGCCAAGCCTGGTGGTAGTGGTATAGCTCTTTCTTAAAAATAATTTTTTATATCACCTATCTATCTATCTATCTATCTATCTATCTATCTATCTATCTATCTATCTATCTATCTATCTATCTTACATCCCAGCCACAATTTCCCCCTCCCTCCTCTCCTGCCAGTCCCTCCCACAAACCCATCTGCTCCCACTCTCTAATCTAGCTTTCCTTCCTTTCTGGTTACGAAGGAACAGGTCTCCCATGAGTATCAACAAAGCATAGCACATCTGTAGCACGAATTCTAGTTGGTCTTACTAATACAAACTCAGAGTCAGCTCTCAGGGGATGAAAGCTGAAAGATCAGAGAAGCAGAACAGTCAGCCACTAGAGAGTTCTTACCTTTACCAATGCTCAGACCAAAGGGGCAATCTTTTCCTCAGAAAGCCTCCTCAGACTGCATCCTCAGACTGACTGCCTCAGACTGCATTGCTCCTCAGATTGCTCTCTCCACCCATCCATATAACTCCTGTCTCCATCTACCCTTGTGCTGTGTTTAACGGCACGTGATCCCAAATGCTGGGATCACCTTTACGTGAGCTGTGTTTCTTTTTAGACTGAATCAATTTCATGAATCCCAGGGTGGCCTTGAATGTTTAACACAGATCCATCTGTCTCTATCTCCCGAGTACTGGGATTAGAGATTTGTGCTACCACTGCCTGGTCTCTACTATTAGCTACTGTGGCTAGCTCTGTGCTCTGATCCTCAGGCAAGCTTTATTTGCTAGATCCTAAACAAAATATCACCACACATATCAAGTTGCAGTAAGACTAAGCACCTCCCCATGTATTACGGCTGGGCAAGGAGACCCACATGAGGAATACAGTACCACAAAGCCAGTAAAAGATAGAAGATAGTTCCTGTTCCCACTGTTAGAAGTCCCACAAGCTATACAACTGTAGCATATATGCAGAGTGCCTAGGTCAGTCCCATGCAGGCTCCCTGTTGTGGGTTCAGTCTTGGTGAGCCCCTATGAGCCCACGTTAGTTGATTCTGTGACTTTTCATTGTAGTGACCCCTCTGGCTCCTACAATCATAACTCCCTCTTTTCTGCAGGATTTCCAGAACTCCACTTAATGTTTGGCCTTGGGTCTTTGTATTTGTTTCCATTAGTTGCTGGATGAAGTCTCTCTGTTGACACAATTAAACTGGTAAGTCTGGTCACAGAAGATCATCTAGGCCAATTCAGGTTATGTAGCCAGTATTGCTAGGAGTCTTAACTAGGATTATCCATGTAAATTCTGAAGAGATTCTCTTGTAGCTTCAGGTGCTAACCTGACCCCGAAATGCCCCCACCCCGTCTTTTCAGTACTCTCTTTCAGTACTACCCAGCTTTGTCCAAGAACTTGATTGCTCATGACCCCATCCCTACCCGCCCTCAGCCCACTCATAAAATCTCTTCTATGTCCTCTTTCTAGAGCGATTGGGGTAACCCCATGAACCCTCCTTATTACCTAGTCTCTCTGGGTTTGTGGACTGTGACATAGTTATCCTTTGTTTTATAGCTAATATCAACTTTGTTCATAACAGATTTATTTGTAGTGTCCAAAACCTGGGAACAACTTAAATGTTCCTAGGCTGAGGAATGGATAAAGAAAATGTACATTTACACCATGTGGTAATGGTGTAACACAGCTGTTTAAACCAGGAAATTTGACTTCACTCATCTGGAAGTGGACTTCACTTATCTGGAGCTGAGGCAATCCAGACTGGGAAAGACAAACATGGTACACACTCACTTATAGGTGGTGCATTTCTTTAAACCCAACACTGGGGAGATAGAGACAGGCAGATCTCTGTAAGTTTAAGGCTAGCCTGGTATATAGAGCTAATTTTAGGATAGTCTGGGCTACACAAAGACACACTTTCTAAAAACGAAATAAAGCCAAACAAGACAAAAGAACACAAAAAATAAACAAAATTTTTAAAGAAAATCATTATTTAACTTACTAGCAAAGGCAGCAATCTCTGATTAAACAAATAAGTTCAATTTGCTGAATAAAATAAGGACCTATGTGGAAAAATGAACATTCTAAAATGACCATTTCTACTAAGCCATGTCCAAATTAAAACATGGGCCTTTAAAACTGATGTATATAGAAAAGAGGAAATTAGTTTAATTTTTAATAATTTCATTTAAAGGAGTAATATTTTTGTTGTAATTTTTCAAGTTTTATTTATATGGCATACTAAACAATCCTTTGATATTAAAGTAGAAAATTATTTTAAGATATAAAGAGAATAAATCTTTTACCACATTATATATATATTAAATATATATGTGAATATTAATAGTTTAATATATTTAACAGTTATTTATATTCATTATATATCAACAAAGATAGTAAAAATCATATAAAATAAACTAGAGAAAAATCTTTTAACAACTTCTTCAAATAATATATTGATCTTCTTGTAGTTCATCTTCTACTGACTTTAGACATTAAAGTGATTTTATGGTATATAGTTGTAAAACTATATATATCTGAATATCTGAATGCCATAGCACAAGTATGATTAGAGGACAAATTTTTAGAACCAGTTCTCCCCAGATTCTCTCCTTCCATCTTTACATGGGTTCCAGGAATGGAATTCAGGTTAATGGAATCCAAGGTTAATGACTTTCCTAGCTGACCCAGCAATAGCCTGGTCCCATCACATAGTATTTTAATAAATAATTCCTGCTACCTAGGCTATATCATGGACGTTAATGCACATATGCAAAGTATTGAATGTGGCAATACTTAGAAAGTGGAATATGGTATAAATTATATTTATGAAACTTTAGCTTAGTCATGAATTTGGTGCTAAATAAATGTGTGACATGTTTTATACTAATAACAGGCAAATTTCTGAGATTTTTTTTTACCTTACTAAGATTATTCACATGCACAAACATACACTCACGCATAAAGTTTTAAGTAAACGTAAAATAATATTTTCTCTGTGGCTATTTCAATTATCCTTAATGTTTCATCTATCTCCCTTCTTTTCCCTCAGTATTGTCTGCCTTCTTTCCTTAGATAAAACCTCTTGTGTTTCCTATTTATATCCTTCATAGCACCTGTGTTCTACTAACCTTCCCTGTAGAGGTTACATCCCCAACATGGTCGCTTTTTCCTTTCTTGAGTTTCTGCAATTACTCCACATTATATACTCACATCTAAAGATCAAGGATTTTAAGAGACAAGATTTAGAATTTTTTTTCTGGGTCTGGTTACCTTGCTAAGTATATTGCTCTCTAGTTCCATCCATTTACCTGCAAATTTCATTTTTCAAAAGAGAATTACATTGTGTATATGCATCATATTAATTTCATTATCCATTCATCAGTTGAAGGACATTTAGATAGTTTCCATTTTCTATGTCTTGTAAACAGAGTAGCAGTAAACGTGGCTAAGCAAATATCTGTGGAGTAGGATATGGAATCCTTTGGACGTGTACAGCAAATCATATGGTAAGTCTGCTTTTACCAGATTTGTAGCATTGTGAATATATTAGAAAATAAGTCACACATCAGCTCAAGAACCTAAGAAATCAACATCAGTCTCAATCAAATCAAAATAGACACAAAAATAAAAAATAATATTAGCAGTAATGACAATGAAATAAAAAATAATACTTCAAATAACACATTCATGTACTATTAATTTATATCTTGTATAATATTGAGTTTGCTAAAAATTTGTTTTCTGAACGGTAAATAAGATGAAAAGTACTTGGAAAAAAGTACAGAATGATCAAAAGAAAAAGCACATAAATTATTAGAAGTGGAAAAGAAATAGTGATCCTCAATACTAATGTCATGGTCAAACAATGAACATATGTTTAGAAATTTGATAACTTGCATAAGAGGAAAAATATAACACATGCAAAAGTACAATAGTTGAGTATGATATTTATGCAAAGAAAATTAAAACTCTTATTATAAAGAGATAAAGGGGAAATTTGAGTAGGAAGACTAAATGAGGTAGACAATGGGAAGACAAGATAAAAAGAAATATGGGGAGATACAACTACACTAAAGGCCTTTTGAGAAGATATATAGACATGCCCCCAAACTAAATATATATATATGAATGGAATTAAAATGGAGTCAGCATGTAATGGAGAAAACATCATCATAACTAGACATCTTATGACACCAAGTTAAACCTCCTATGCCAGTATCAGTTTACATTTTGTTTAGTCATTAGCCAGTTGGGGTCCCTTAGATCCCCAAAACATCACATGCTATTGCCAAAGCTGCTGGTTACTCTCCATAACCTGATGATAAGAATTTATCATGGAAGACACTACGCACTTATGTATTTTCCATAGAGAAAATGAGCTGGTGCCTGACTGGAGGCTTCACCGCTACTGACTAACATTATGGTACTAGAAGATACTAGAGTGCTACCAGAGGAGAAAAGTAGTCATCAATACTATTCCCCTACAAATCCTGTGACCTGCAATAGCTACCTGCATGAAAGATATATGGGAATAATAGTGGGGCTAATGAAATGGGAGTAAGAAACCACTATAATTTTTTGGACTTAGGTCCACTTTATGAAATGGAAAGTATAACTGACACAGCGAATGTGGTCAACAATCTGAGACTACATTGGTCATGGGTTCCAAGAAAAGAAAACTACTAATATTATTATACTAAAGAAAGAGAGCAATAAAATAACTACTACTGTCATACTACTATACCCATAGACTAGAGCATCACTCAACCCTCATCAGAGGACAACATGTAGAGAATAAGAAACTTTAGAGCACTCATCCCTAAATGAGATATCTTTATCAAACATTCCATTCAACACTTGGGTTTTTATGATGAAGAGGAAGGGAGCCGGAGGTAGTGAAGAAGCACCATCCAACACAACAGAAATGATACCCATACGAACTCAGAAACTATGACATCACACAAGGCCCACACAGTTTCAAACCAAACAAAATCCGAACACAAAGGAATAGACACAAATTCCCACCTCTAACAAAGAAGCTATTTGCAGCTGGGGAAAGGAAAATCTGTTTTCTCTAATGGAGTGTCTCTATAAGTATTAACCACATTCTTCCAGGGAAGGCCTCATACTTAGGAATAGCATAACACAAATAGGTTAACACAATGTGTTAACAGAGAGTTTAACACAAAATGAGCTCCATACTTTTGTGCATTTTTTTTCAGTTTATTTGAGTATTCTTGTCTTATTGGAACTGTCTTTTGTTTATTTTTGTTTTTGTTGGAGAGAGAAAACATGAAGAACATGCAGTTTGGTGGGGGAGGATCTTAGAGGAGTTGAAGGAGGGAAATAAAGAGGAACAAAATATATTGTATGAAAATTTTAAATAAAAATAAACTAACAATGAATGTTAACAGAGAAAAGAAATAAAAGATTATCTGATGGATAATCATTGTCAACTATAAGGCAACAGTTTTTTTGAGCACAACAGGAACATATGAACCCACAGTAGTAATAACAGCATACATAAGACCAAAGTAGCCTCAAGCCAGATAAAATCTCAGCATGGAAGTGGGTAAGTGGTCATGAAGTTCCAATCCTAGAGAAAAGGTATTGTTTTTGTTAGCTGCAAGGAAGTGAACATTCAGCTTTCTTTAGGATTATGTCTCCTCGAAGGTAAACCATGCTCTAGTGCATGGACAATCCCCCAAGAGAATATGGGCAGCCCACCGAGGACTTGATTATTTCAATATTTAAGGACACAAAGTTGAGTGGATGTGGAATGGAGAGATGTTCTGGGAGGAGTTGAGAAATGGGTAAACGCTATACAGGAAATTCTCAAGGAATTCATAACACAACAAAAGACTTATTCCCAGAAACTATAGAAAAGCATAGTGAATATTTTCTGAGTAAGCCAGCAAATATTTGGAAAAAATACTCTCTATCACTCCAAACCTCACATGTGTATTTAACCAATATCACTGGGACAATTTTCATGAGAAATCATTTCTAGGCCCATAGTATTTTGTCCCATACTTTTCTAAAATATATTATTTCAGAAAGTTCTTCTGGGAATTTTGTCTCCCCTTCCTTAAGTGTTGTTTCTGCTTCTTTGTGCTGGTCAGTGATGTTTCAGATATATATTAAATTTGACTTACACAATAACAGGAAAGAATTGAAGAAGATTTGAAAACACATAACCTGTGAATATTTAACCTAAAATGTATATTCCGATTTCTACTGAACAATGTGATGCTTAGCACAGTGCCTACAATTATTCTTGACAGCAATCATCTGTATCTAAAAATCTGTTCAGTCCAATAAGCATTCATTTCTGGCATACATTCCTCATTTACGACACCTGCCTGTCCCTTGCAATTGACTTTCTAGCCCCATCTGTAGGTCATTTTGGCAATTTCAATTTTACTTTTTTGAGCTATATTTTGAGAATATAGAAATAAATTTGAAGAGTAAAGAACAATACAGCAATGCCATATGACTATTTAATGGAGAAACTGAATCCCAGTAAGTATATCCTGTTTGAATGCAAGGGCTCTGTAGGAAGGCATTTAACGTGGAGTGCAAATTAACATTATGATAATTACTGTGTAGTTTTTCCACCACAAAGATGCTGAAATGTTTATATCTACAATATTTGAGTTCTAGGGATGCTGGGTGAAAAATAAAAGCAGATATTTGATGCATTTATCATAGTATAGAATGTCTCCTGAATCATCTTCATCTTTATGCGTATCATTTGAATGATATGTTCATTTTGCATCACATGTGTGTGAGCATTCTGAAACATATTTCAATTACAGATTTGCTATATTTTGTGGATTTAGTTAATTTAGTGGTAAGAGAGCTGTTATGTAGACCTCGTCAATAATTACACAGAAGGGTTTGTTAGACTAACAGATGCTGTAACAGTATAAACAAAATGTTTTGTTTAGAGTTCTGTTTAACTTTACATATTTAATTTTAATAATATTTTAGTTGAGTTATCATCATTTATAGCACTGCAAAATTAGTATAAAACACACACAGCATGAAATTTTTGTAATTATAAATGTATAGTGTTTGAGGGGCACATCTACCCGTGAATCGATTAGCTATAGGACAGAAAATGCTCTACAATTAGCGTTGGGTCTAAATTTCCAGAAAACAAGAAAGGCAATTAGGTACTGAATGACAAACTTAATGAAGATACATCTCTTTTGATAAAACAAAATTGTTAGGATCCCCATTATTAAGGCAACACATTCTATTTTAAATGATATTGCTTTTCATATTGATTGCATAGGCTATTTATTTTCAAGATTATAATAAGCACTCTTGTCCTGTCTTGGAAGCTACTGAACATCTTCGAAGCACTTTCACCTGGGTTATGGCCTTCTATCAGAATTACTGGAAAGGTCATTCTCTCAACCTACTTGTGGTTCAGATTTATTGTTTATGCTCCTCTTCCAAACTGCATGTAAAACCTACACAACTTTGGACACTAACTAGAAATAATGGACCATTTAGTGAAAGACTCTTGAAATAGAAGTCTATAAATATATCCTGTGGCTATATTCGTCCCTAAACCTTTTACCTTGTATGCCTATAGATTCTCAAAATGATTTAACTTTCTGATTAAAAGAGTGATGTCATGAAACTGTCACTATTCCAGTAATTTCAGATTTCTCAAAATAAGTCTTCAATTAAAAATAGAGTAACTTTCTGTGTGTGTTTGTCTGTGTATGTGTGTGTGTGTGTGTGTGTGTGTGTGTGTTTGTGTGTTACACAAAGCATGTGGAGGTTCAGAGGACAACTCTTAGGAGTTGGTTCTCTCTTCTGCCATATAGGTTCTTTGGGATCACTCCAGGCTTGGTGGATTTATCAACTAAGCTATTTCAACTGCTCAGTGTATTGGATTCATATCTTCCTTCAAAACAACATGAAGGTTAGAAAGCGGACGAACTACCTTCATGTAATTTTCTCAAACCATGTAACTGACATCTCAGTGTCATTCCATTGTTAGCCTCAGTCCTACTGAGCAAGCTCCATTATTCCTTTCTGTTGACTGTCTTCCCATCCTAGTGTTCATTTCTTCCTGTAGTTTTCCTGTTTGCTACAGATGATAATGGAATTAGTTACTCCTCTCCTCACTGTGACAGATTATCTGGAAGAAACAGCTTAAAGGAGAAATGTTTAGAAGATGGTACCCAGCTTCAGGAGATGCCATACTTTGTGGTAGAGAAGGCAAGGCTGTTGAAAGTAGTCTTTTCCAGACAGCATGAGTTCTCATCTGTCACAATGAGGTAGAAGACAGTAGATACGGAACTTCTCCAAACCCAGAGGTAACAAGCAGCCTCAAAGGTATGTTTTTGTGGATCAATTTTACTAGCAATATCCAAGTCCTAAAGGTTCTATTCAAATAACAATGTTTCCTGATGCTCATTGCTAAATCACATCAGACTGTGGGGCACATCTACCTTCCAAACTACAGCAATGATCACCATGAAAATTATACATTCCCTTTAATCAACACAGCTAACTAAACCCCAGTCTCTGAGGAATCTGCTGGGGATAATCTTACAACATTGGAGGTGTTTCTATTGTGCATCTAGCTTGAGAAACACAATTTTGCATATTTCTACCAATGCACCCATTCACTGATACTAAAAACATACTTGTAAGCAACATCTGCATCTTAGGAATCATTAAAAATGTAAACCCCATAAGACACTAATGTCCACAAAATCAATCTTTCCAGAAGGAGGTTCAAGGACTTTGTGCAAATGTCCTTCCTGGTGCTGCTCTAAGTCACCACATTCAGTGCATAAAGACAGCAATACTTCCGGAAAAAGAATGACACCTTTGCTCTTTTTCTGCTATTTAACATCTTTCCCCAAACCCGTGCAAAGACATTAAGAACATTTCTAGGACTGATATGTCATGTTGCCTCTCATTGGAAGCTTCATCTGACTTTAATCCACCAAAGAACCTTTTCCTAAATAGTATTCTAAAAGGCAGATAATTGATAGAGCCAGTTTTATATTGATGATTATTACCTAAGTTATACAGTTTGGTGATTGAAATTTGCAAATGATTGCTAAAACAGATATAACATATTAGTAAGGAGTATCGCTTATTATTTGTGATAGTTTATTGAAGGTAAGCAAGATATACAATGTATTTTTCATTCCCGCCTTAAGTCCATGCTGTTAAATTTCTCTTACCTAAATCACAATGATACCCAAGCCTAACCTTAAGCTTGCTATCTTGCTTTCTCTCGCTCTCTCTCACACTCACTCTGTGTGCACATGTGCCCATATGCCCTCATATGTGCAATGATCTTTTCCACAAAGCTCTCTTTCTATAAATTCTACATAAGGGGTAGGAAGAGGTGTCACCAGGTAAACACACTCTTCACACAGTCCTGACAGCCTGACCAAGGTCCATGGAACCACATCAAAAGTACCTGCACCTATTATCCCTATTTTTTTTTCTAGATAAATTTAAAACTGCTGACATATTCTTCTCATCAGGAAATTGGAATAGTGATTTAATCATTGAAACTGAACTAATTTTTCAAAAATAATGAAAGAAAGAATTTATCAAAACTAGCATTTTAGGAACAGTTCTACACGGTTAGTACGAGTTGTTGAGAGTTACAGACATACTCCAAGATAATTACTACTCCTGTATGATTAATTTTTCCTGAAGTCATACAAATTCTATCAAGTACAGGAGTTTGTAGGCCAATGGTAATCTTTTTACTAAGATTAAATTTTAAGCATTTTCTTTTTTAAGGTTGCTCTCTGGTGGTTTACCCAATGATGACATTGAAGTATTCCTTACTGTTGTTGGTGCATAGTATGCTGAAATAGAAAGGACAACCCAGTGGAATTACAGAGAGTGATTTTGAATTATTTCTATAATTCCATTTTCCTACTTATAAGATGGCACACAATCTACACTTTGCATTAACATTTCCAGAATAAAATACTTTTGTAGCAAGAATATATTTGTCTCTCTCTCTCTCTCTCTCTCTCTCTCTCTCTCTCTCACACACACACACACACACACATACACACAAAACTTTTGAGATTTTCCTTTCCAGCTATTTAAGTTTTGATATTTCATACTAGTAACTTAAAATTAAAGTGTTAAACATCTCAATGGTATTTTAATGCAATTTAATGTAGAAAGACATACAGTAATATTTTATGCCCCATAGAATTATTGTCACATTCTTTTTTGTGATTATATTCTGCATATTTATTAAGTTACTATCTTAGATAGTATTTTTATTCTGCAATTAAGTGTTCTGTAGAAGTCTGCTAAATTTTGCTTGACCTATTATGTCATTTAATATACACACTTCTCTATATTTTGTCAGAACTAACTGTCTATTTGTAAGAGAAGGGTTTAGACGTCAACCACTATCAGTTCTACAGGTTTAATCTGTGTTTTTTAAATCTAGCATTATTTTTGATATGCATGCATTTGATGATGCTAAAAAGCTCAGTATTATCTCTTGATAGAATATTATCCTTATCTGAATGAAGTGACCTTTTGTCTATTTTATAATTTTGGCTTAAAGTATTTTTTGTCAGATAGGACAGTGACACTTTATTTTTTCCTAGTTTTGTTTGCTTGAGATGTCTTAATTCTACTTTGATCCTGTAGTTGTATATATCTTAATGATACGGTATGAATCTTGAAAGCAATGCATAAGTGCGGCTTGATTTTGAATCTTATCTTCTAGCTTATTCCTTTGACTGAGGAACTGAGAACATTGATATTCCAAATTTCTCAATATTAGTCTACTAAATCCTTTCTTTTTTTCTATTGTAGTGTAGTTTATTTTGCTGGTAATCTCATGAATATGTTTATCTATCTCTTGGTCTGAAACAGTTAAAATATCCATGTCGATAGACCACTGTATACTTATTAATTCCTTTTGTTTCTCCTGTTTTGTAATTATTGGGATAATTTTTTTCAGTTGTAATTGCTAGTTATCTTTTATATAACAATGAAGGTTAGCAATATCTTTCTGAGCTGGAGATAACGATACTCCAAGACCTCTGTTGTTGTCCTAATAGGCCTGTCTTTACATCTGAGTTGGTGGGTTTTTTTTACTTATATCATTCTGTCTTTTGTAAATTTTACTTTGATTATAATATAACACAGGGAGATTCTTTTCTTTTGTCTGTCTCTAGATGGGTATTTCTTTACCTAGATTTGGGAAGTTATCTGCTATGATTCTATGAAAGTATTTTCTTTATCTTTTTCTTATACTTCTTATTTTATGCCTATGATATGAAGATTGGAATTTTTTTTACTATTTCATGGATTTCAAGTGTTCTATTCACACATTGTTCATTTATCCTTACCTTTAGCTAAATTTCCCAAGTTCTTTTCATTGTTTTTAAGGCCTGATTGTGTTATTCTCTTGATAGATTTTTTATGAGGTTTTCTATAGAGCTTTTTATTTCACTTATTAAATTTTTCATTTTTAGTATATCACTTTGAATTTTTAAAGTATTTGTCTCTTTACTAAAGTCTACTTCCATGTCTTATATTTATTTACTTATATCATTCAACTGTTTTGGAAGCTATTTAGTAGTTTATTTTTGTCTTTTGGTTTCTTGGAAAATACTTACCCCCTTCAAATGTACAGTCCAAATGCCCTGAGTTTTTGCCATCCTTGCTGTGCACCTCAATCAGAGATTACCGTCCAGCTGATTCCAGCTTTTCTGAACATGTTTCTGTCCTTCCTTTGTTCCTGGCGATCATAGTGGGGTCAGTCTCTAGTCCTTGAAGAGTCAAACAATGAATTTTCTATAAGTACCTTTTAATATTACATAAGTAAAATGTGATTTGAAAGTTTATAAAAAGGTAATACACAGTGCTCTAAATACTGAAAAGGTAGCTTTTCTTGTAGTAAGATTGGGATAGATTTAAACTTTTCTGATCAATTTTTACATAAATGTAAAAGATCAAAATGTTTAAGCTTACCTTGCTAGCTCTCCAAAACAGTTCTGTAAAGTGATGTGTTAGCTTTACGTAAATATTTAGTAAGGAAAACTCAAACTATAGATGCATTTTGAAAGGTCAATCCTCAAGACCACATCTATGAGTAATGCCAGAATTACATCTGTACCCATGTGAAATAATGTTCTCTGGGCTAATTTTGGTAATACATAGTTATTTTCAAACTGTTGTTTTACAACCAGTGTCTGCTGTAGCTACTAAGTTCTTTGCCTATCCTTTCTGGCAGTTATGCCTATCATAATGACAGTGTTAAATATTCTGAACATTACATATAGCAGATTTATTTATTTTATCAAAAGAATGGAAGTGACACTCAACATAATTCACCATTAAAGAATTAAAAAGCCACAATGAAGTGCTATTGCACAGCTAAATGATGATCAAAACCTCCAACTTCCAAGATATGGGAAGAGTGCAAGATAGGATTTCTGAGGGATCAAGGTTAAGGCAGCTTATTTGAAAAACAGTTTAACAGTTTTCAACATAGATTACCACAAGCCAACATCCTGATAACTCCATGTCTTAGTTGCTTTTCTGTTACTGTGAAGAGACACCATGACCAAAGCAACTCTTATGAATGAAAACATTTAATTGACTGCTTGCTTATAGCTTTAGAGGGTTAGTTAGTTCATAATCATTGATTATATTATAATGGGAAGCGATAAACATGGCACTGAAGCAACAGCTGAGAGCTTTATATCTTAATCCATAGGCAGCAGACAGAGAAGAAAGTTACTGGGCTTGGCTGTCATGACATTTTGAAACTTCGAAACCCACTCCAACTGACAAACCTCCTTCAACAAGATAGATCTACTCCCAACAAGGCCACACCTTCCAATCCTTACCAAGTAGTTTCACTAATTAGTGACTAAGCATTAAACTGTATGAACCTATGGAGGTATTTTTATTTAAACTATCACACTCTACTTGAAGAGAAATTGTAATTTATATCATAAAAAAACTTCATGAGAATATCTGTGATAGATTCATTCATATTCTCCAAATCAGAGCAAATTCATATTTCCATTAACTGATGAATAAACAAACAGCAGTGTGTTCAAGATAAAATACTGCTCCTCTTTGAGGAGAATGATGTACATTGATACACTGTATGCTTGCTTTCTCACACTTAAAAAAATAATGTCCAGATAGAGACAGGGGAGATTTCTAACATTAAATCATATGAGACTCAGTATGCAATCAAGGAAGCACACACTTTCTTTCCTGCTATGCATTCCATGGCTTTTGTTTCTTTATTGTAAGTGCTACAATTCCAACCCTTACGTCTTCATTCTAGGTCAGAAGAAAGAGAAGTGAAGAAAGTATTTTTAGGGTGCCCCCACTCCACCTTTGGCATAGATTGAACCTCAGCCAAGCTAGGCAAGCACTACATCACTAAGCAGTAACCCTCAAGTCTCTTTTTAGGTTTTGAGGCACAATCTCACAAAAGTTGCATAGAATAGCCTTGTGATCATTTTGTAGCACCCCTACGCTTTGAACTTGTAACCTTTATTCCTCAAATTCCGGAGTATCTGGGATCACATGCCTTTGCCATCTCCTTTCTCTCTCTAAGCATCTTTTCATTGTATGATTTACATGTCACAAAACTGAGCAAATCTAATAACAGTATTTATTATCTTAAGTGGAATGTTCATACATATCATTCATCCCTTATTATACACATTAAAACATTTGCTTCATACTAGGGAGAGTTCTCATACCCTTTCATTAAACCTCTGCCAGCAACTATAATGTCAGGGAGTTAGTAACACCCTGAATCAGATTTACCTTTTCTGAACATTTCCTGAACACAGAATTGTACAGAATAGAGTCTATTGTTTCGGCCTTTTAAACTTATCATAATGTTTGTGTTTATCTCTTTTGTAACGTACAGCAAAAAAGACACAGACAAGACCCAGAAGTCCATTTTGAGGTCAATAGAAACCTGAGGGACAGAATGATTAAGGCCACAGGGTAGAGTGAACAACAGAGGAAAGTGGGGCACTGAGAATGGCAGGGTGCTGATAAAGACAGATAGAGGCAGCAAATTGATTGAATTCTGAGCTCTCCTAGAGTTTGTTATTGTATAGAATAAGTACTCCTTGTAGCAAAGGAAGCTGCATAAAAGCACACCACCATGTCCTGTGGAAATCCTGAGTTTTCCTGGTATGACTGAATGAGTACAAAATGGGTTTATTCACATACAAACAAGATGAGGAGAGACCTGGATACAAGTCTTTTATCCTTCAATTTCATAGCTTAAAATAATTTGGTAAATATAGTCTTTCAATGTAGGAACACCTTTAAATGACAACAAAATTAGTCCTTACAGGTATGCTAAAAGATATTAAAATTGCCCAGGTATCCGAAGATGGAACTAATGGTCAGAGTTATTATATGCCTGAAAATATTTAACAATTCCTGATGAAGAATAAAGAAATCTAACCAAGTGTAAGAATATTATAGCATTTTGCTGTGACAGCCTATTCTAAAGAAGAAAATTTATTGAGAAGTGATCAGAAAAGAGAAATAAATTGTATAAGAAAGTCCTAAAACAGAGCTCTGTCACCACTGTGATTGCTAATTCCTTTTGTTCTGGTGGTGGTGGTGTTAGTGTGTGTGTGTGTTTCTTTTCTTTGGGTTTTGCTGGTGTGAGACTATCTCCTGCCTGGTTTTTTTTTTTTGTTTTGTTTTGTTTTGTTTTTGTTTGTAGCTAACTTGTTAGGACCAAAATTGTGGAAAATGGTGTTTAAATTTGATTTTGTCATGAAACATGTTTCCTCCATCTACAGTGATTGAAATTTTTTCTGTGTATAGTAGTCTGGGTTGGTATGTGTAGTCTCTTAGAGTCTGCAAGACATCAAATCGAGGCCCCTCTGGCTTTTAGGGATTCTGATGAGAAGTCGGCTGTGATTCTAATAGGTCTGCCTCTATATGTTACTTGGACCTTTTCTCTCATAGTTTTAATATTCTTTCTTTGTTCTGTATGTCTAGTGTTTTGAGTATTATGTGGTATGGGAATTTTCTTTTCTCATCTTATTGATTTGGTGGTCTGTAAGCTTCACATTATTGGCATGGCATTCTCTACATTTGGAAAATTTTCTTCTATGATTTTGTTAATTATATTCTCTGGCTTTTTCTCTGGGATTCTTCTCCTTCCTTTGTTCTTGCTATTCTTACATTCCATAGTGTACCAGACTTCCTAGATGTTATGTATTAGGAGTCTTACAAATTTAAACATTTTCTTTGATCATTGAATCCATTTTTTTCTATCGCATCTTCAATACCTGAGATTCTCTCTTCCATCTCTAGAATTTTCTTGCATCTGCAGTTCCTGTTCACCTACCCAGGTTTTCCATTTCCAGAATTCCCTCACTTTTGTTTTCTTGATTATTTCTATTTTAATTTTCTGGTGTTGAATTGTTTTCTTCACCTGTTTGTTTGATTAATTCTTGGCTTTCTTTAAGGATTTTGTTGATTTCCTGCAATATTTTGGTTGTCTTTTTCTCAATTTGCTGACTGAGGTTTCTGTCCTGCCCAGTTCCTGTAGTCATTAAGTCCCAAAGAAATCACACAGAGGTCTACATTAGTTATAAAGTGATTGGCCCATTAGCTCAGGCTTCTTATAAATCTTATAACTTATATTAGCCCATTATTCTTGTCTATGTTAGACACGTGGCTCAGTACCATTTTTGGCAAAGCATTTACATCTTGCTTGCTCTTTGAATCACAACTACAGACTGTAGAATCCTCTTCCCAGAATTCTCCTGTTCTCATTGCCCCTCCTCTACTTCCTGCATGGTCTCCCTGCCTATACTTCCTGCCTGGCTACCAGCCAATCAGCATTTTATTAAGCAAGTACAAGAAACAAATGTTTACAGGGTAAAATATTGTCCCCAAGCAATCCTCCCCCCCTTTTTTTAAAGTAAAAGAACTCTGAATCTAATATCCTTTGTTTAGCTTTGCTCCTGACCATTATCCTTAACAACTTGTAACCAACATTCTAAACAAAGGAAAATATCCATTGTCCATTTTTGGGGGGAATGTAGCCATAGTTTTCCAGGCTACCTCCTGCTGAATTGGGGTGCTGATAATCTTATGATCAAGTCATGACTGGAATATCCTGTGAGGCTTCATCATTTCACCCAGCAGTCTTGAGGCAGTTATGGATGTAGAACTCAGACATCTGGGCCATCCACTCCTATTAGAGATTTCTCAGAGGGTCTTTCTTGATCAAACCTTATTTTTCTTGGCCCAGAATAAATCCATAGCCTCTCATTTAGTGTGGAAACAAAAGCAAAACCTCTTCTCCAAACTAACATACTTTTTGACTTCAATTTGAAGTCAAGGCATTGCAAAATATTTATGTTTTATAATCCAGCAGCATTTATATTCAAATGTCTTTTAACAGCTTTTGTTTCTTCCTCAGCTGTCAAGCAGTTCAAAGACAACATAATATAATAATATACAGTATCCAGATTCTCTGTGTGTTTCCCATCTTTATGTGGCTTTACTTTAAATTCTATTTCTTTTATTTTCACTTTTAATTTTTGGCTTTTTGAAACAGGGTTTCTTTGAGTATGTTTGGCTATTCTGGAATTCACTCTGTAGACCAGGTTGTCCTTGAACCCACAGAAATCTGCCTGCCTCTGCCTCCCAAGTGTTGGGATTAAAGGTATGTGCCACATACCTTTATAACTTGAACTCACATAGATTCATCTGCCTCTGTCTACCTAAATTCTGCCCTGCTATAGGTCCAAAGCAGTTCTTTATTCATTAACCAATAAAAACCAACACACAGACAGAAGGACCTCCCACACCATCTGCAGTTCTTGTTCACCTACCCAGGTTTTCCATTTCCAGAATTCCTTCACTTTTTGTTTTCTTGATTATTTATGTTTTAATTTTCAGGTATTGAATTGTTTTCTTCACCTGTTTGTTTATTTCTTGGTTTTCTTGGCATTCTTTAAGGATTTAATTGATTTCCTGCAATTTTTTGGTTATCTTTTCCTCAATTTCCTTCTTTTTTTTTATTTTCAAGACAAGGTTTCTCTATAGTTTTTGGTGCCTGTCCTGGAACTTGTAGACCAAGCTTGCCTCGAACTCACAGAGATCTGCCTGCCTCTGCCTTCCGAGTGCTGGGATTAAAGGCGTGCACCACCACCTCCCGGCTTTCCTCAATTTCTTTATGGGAGTTTTCCATTTCTTCTTTAGGGACTTCTATCATTTTTATAAAGTGTTTTTAAGGACATTTTCTTGTCCTTTGGCTGCCTTGGAATATTCAAGTCTTGCTGTTGTAGGATATCTGGGGATTAGTGGAGTCTACTGCTCTAGTTAGCATTTTCACTGAACTTTCTTGGCCTTCCAGATCATAAACAATGATATAGAGACTTTTTATTAATCACAAAAGCTTAGCTATTAGCTTAGGTTTGTCCTGCTAGCTCTTATAACTTATATTATTTTATAAATTCAATTTCTAAATTAAATTAATCTTATAACTTAAATTAATCTACTTTTATCTATCTACATTCTATATCATGGTTCAGTTACATCTACTGTGTACTGTATGTCTGACTTCTTCAGTCTCTCCCTGGAATATAGCATCCCAAATCTCTTCTTTCAAGAAATCTCTGTACCCAAAAACATCACATATCTCCTCTCTAGTTGTTGGTCTTTCAGCAGTTTATTACACCAGTCACAGAAACACATCTTCACACAGTATACAAGTATCCCACAAAACTCCCCTCCTTTTTGTAAATAAAAATGAAATTTTAACTCTAATATAGTAACTATATATATTAAGTATTAATATTATATATTAATGTATATAAACTGTCGTGGGATTTCCCTCTGTATGCTGCAAATACCATTGGTTAATAAAGAAGCTGTTTTGGACCTGTGATAGGGTAGAGCAGGGAGCTAGGCAGGGAAAACTAAACTGAATGCTGGGAGAAAGGAGGTGGAGTGAAAAAGAAGCCATGGAGCCACCGCTGGAGACAGACACACCAGAATCTTGCTAGTAGGCCACAAGCCTCATAGTAAATTATTAAATAATGGAAATGGGTTAAATAAGGATGTAAAAACTAGCCAATAAGAAGTTAGAGCTAATAGGCCCAGAAGTGATTTAATTAATACAGTTTCTGTGTGGTTATTTAGGGAGCCTAGGTGGCCTGGAAATGAACAAGTGGTCTTCTTACAACAATAAACTATATATATATATATATATATATATATATATATATATATATATATATATATATATATATATATATCGAGATGCTGTCCCTAACTATATGCTATTTGTTACTAAAACCTGTTAAGAAATGGAAAAGTCAGTTTTTCTTCCAACAAAATGTCACTTAGCATGTTTTACTAACCAAACTCTGGGGTAGAAAAATAGCCAGCTGTAGTTAGCCAACACAAAATTGTCTTTAGAGGTAATATTTGGTTTATAGGTGTACACATTTTGTTCTGTTTGGTTTGGGATGTGTTTTTGTCTTATTTTGCTGTTGCTTTAAATAGCTTGTGTCTTCTTTTTTCCCGTGTGTGTGTGTGTGTGTGTGTGTGTGTGTGTGTATGTGTGTGAGTGTGAGTGTGTGTGTGTGTGTAATATTGCTCTTTTTTGAGATAAAGGACAAAAAGTTGGGTAGGAAAGGAAGTATGGATGATTTGGAAGGACTTAAGGTAGGGAGATATTATCATACTGCTTTGTATAAAAAACTTCTTAAGTTAAAAGTAAAATAATTATATGAGGAAACATTTATTAATAGTTCCTGTTCAGTGGGCACAAAACGGCCCTGGTTAAAATAAGTAAGTCATAAAACATAAACAAAAGTCATGACTCTGGTAAAGGCAATGATGAGGAGAAGTTAGTAAGTGTAGAAGAAAAATTATAAAGATCGTAGAGTAACAGAATGTATTATTACATGTGTGAAATTGGCAAATCATAAAATTAACTAATGGAAGGTCTCATTAAGAGATAATGAGTAAAGACTAAGAACAACCAGTAATCATGTAGTATGGGAGTTTGGTGTCATAAAATATATTTGTGCTCAGAGCAATGAGAGTTCATCAACATTTCTCCCTACAGTGTACATTATATTGGTAAATTGTCATGTGTTATTTGAGCTCACTGAGAAGTTGACTATGGGTATTAGATTGTTCCCTCTGTGTTCCATTTCAGATTCAAGATTGTTTATCTCAAAATATCATACAAGGCCATTGGTCTATGTTGACCTCTATAATGAGGAAGGATCAGAACTGTGAAACAGGCCACAAGTAGTTGATAACAGTTAGAAGATAAAGTATTTCCAACACTGGTTACTACTGTAGATACTATGATATAAAATCACCTGCAGTAGAACAGGTGCTAGACATATTTAATCATGGGAACTTCATCCATGGAGCAAACCCATAATTGAGAATGTCAACTTGCATAGTTGATTTCCATTGGATACTTTGTAGATGTAATTATTATACTGTGTCTAACTGTTCCTACTTCCTCTTAGTTGGAAGTATGACCAGAAGGGACACACTTTTCTACGCAGGATTATTACTGGATTGGGAACCATTATGAAAGTGGATACTTTCATTCCTGACCCTTCTCTTTGTTCTCCTATCTTTAACAATTGCACCCTGCTTCATCAATTTCTTTTCTATGTGTCTTCAACGATACATTCCAAAATTTCTGATCAAGCAAATAATCAGCTATCATTACAGGACTACCAACTATTAGCCACAGAAGTGCCAAACTATCAAACATGTCAAGGTGGTGAGAACCAACGGCACACCAGAGGTATACCTATCCCCTAGGATTCAGAAAAATGACTTGCAGAACAGATTTTAATGTAATTCTTTACTATTTCTTTATTTAAACGATACTAACTCTACAATGACTGCCCTCAGTAATCAACCACCTGTGTTTCCTAGTAAATTAGATAGAAATAGTGTGTTCATGTGATGCTTTGGTGATGAGAAAGGGTCAGGAGCTCTAAGATCCAGGCAGTCAACTTGGGTCCAGCTTGAACAGTATTTTGACAGGTTCAAGCAGCACCTAACAGTTTCCCAGAGCCCTGTACAGTGAAGTGAAATAGCCAGCTACCCTAGGACTTGGCCAGCACCCCAGCTTTCTCAGGCCTCCCAAAGATTTCAGTGCCCCCAGATCAGCATGAAGCAGTCTTGAGAACATGGACATCCTCATCCCTGCCTCAAATGCTACCTCTTTCTAACTCCTCACCTTTTTAATAATAAACGAAAAGGAGGAATCTTAGTATTCAGGCATCTGTTTTGGCCTGCCCTTAGGGTCCTGACAGGATAAGGTCTCAGCTCCAGACACTAAGGGCACCCACTGTGCACATTCTCTACTTTCTCTTCTAAAAGGTGGGCCTGCCCACTTCCAGTGTCTTTCTCTTTCTCTCTCTCCCTCTCTCTCCTCTTCTAGCACTCTTGTGGTCATGTTCCAGTCTCCGTCCTCTTTGCTGCCCCTTCTCTCACCTCTTCCAATATAAACCTCCTATGTGAGCCTTATTGCCTGGCGTGACTTCTCTTCACGACCTTTTTTTTTAAAATTATAACACCAAGCAATTGTTCAGGGGTGGGTTAGCTGGACTTCCAGTTTTTAGTGGGAAAGTTCTATGAATGATAGAATTGAAAAAAAAAATCGACAACCTTTTCCTTTAGCATGGACATGAACACACCAAATAACATCTATTTCAGAAGTCCATGAAAAGTGACCTCAACAGACTAATCAGTGCCTGTACAGACCCTCCAATCTGCAACCTACGAGGTTGTTTGATTGCTGGCTATTTTCTCCCTCAAAGTTGCTAACATTTCTAGGGTTATATTTAGAGATTGGCAGATTAATCATTAATTTAATCATTCACTCTCAAGGACCATGTCTAAAAATGTTATTCAAAAGACAGTGTAAGACCTAAAAGTCAACAGGATTGTTGGAAGTAGGAACAAATAATCTATATCCTATTAGTTTATTGGAAAAATACGACTTTCTTCCTCACCTTTTCCAGTTCATGCTCCATTTAATATTTTTGTTTCCTGTACTTTTCAGCTACCTAACACAATCCTCACTTTCAGCTTTTTAAATTTATTTTTCCATTTTCTTTGCACCCTTCTCTGAATTCTCTGAAACTTTTCTTCCTTCAATATTCTCCACTTCCTATCAATGTGAATTTCCCACCTTTATGAACTTTTGTTAGCAGAAAGTCTGCCTGGAAAGATCAGCTGAAACCTCTCAGAATGCTTTCCAAAAAAATTCCAGCTAAGAAAGAGAAAGTATGTCAAATAGGTTTAGGTGTGAGTTTAGTGCTCAGATGCCAGCAGGTGACCAGGAGAAATGTGTTTCCTTCTCTGCTCGGCCTTCCATGTTATAAACCTCATTTCTTCAAGTCTCATTTTCCATCCCTTTCTACATAGCACATGTCCACTTCAATACTCTAAGTATGCATCATTATAAAACAGGATATGTTTGTTTGTTTTGAAACACCATTCTCTTCTTATCATCTTTTCCCTTCTTCACATAAGTGGAAAACTCTCTACTTCTCTAATCAATGAAAATAAAATGGAAGAAGACCCATAATAGGGGAAATGGGACATGACGTTAATAACTCAGAGCAGGGCAGGCAGGAGAAAGGGCTGGATGCAGCTCACATTAAAAGGGGTCAAAAGGTCCTTGAAATCACACAGTGAAAGGAAAGTAATGAACTTCTCAGAGAGACAAGGGCCTTGGAGAGTCTGTCAGGAGAATCCTGTGAGTGATCTTAAGCAAACAGGAGAGGCCTTGGTACTCCCGAGAAGCAGGCGAGAGAGGAGCCGAGTAGTCGAACACTATACATTTCTCCTTGAAGCCGTCTCATGTCGCTCTCAAGAGGCAATGGAGCTCCAAATAAAGGATATCCTTCACATTACTCTTAATTCTCATGTTCGGAATTGAACATTGCCACCTCACCTTTCTGGTGGTAATAAGTTGTCATGATAAATGTCATTTTTGCAGCCTTCAGCATGTTAGTTCAGAACAAACCAGATGAGGATCTGGTACAACAGGAAAAGCTACTGCATACTGCACAATAATGTAAACAACACTGGAGAAAGGAAGCACGTTGTAGTAGAAAAGGCTGCAGGCATCTTATCGCTTGGAATTACCACTGGTACATCTGAGCTCTCGGCTACTTGATGTGACAAACCTAAGGTCAGGGATGTTAAACTTCACCTCAGGTTTCTGTAATACCTTGCTTAGTGTAAACTCATGAAAACTTTTATTTTTGTCAGCTGTAAAGAGTTGCTATTCTACAGCCATGCATTCTGTATTTGGTCTATCATAAAAGCAATTATCTAGGTAAACTAGACGTATTTTCATATCCCTTATCTTTTTTTTTTTTGGTTTTTCAAGACAGGGTTTCTCTGTAGCTTTGGAGCCTGTCCTGAAACTAGCTCTTGTAGACCAGGCTGGCCTCTAACTCACAGAGATCTGCCTGCCTCTGCCTCCCTAGCGCTGGGATTAAAGGCGTGTGCCACCACCACCCAGCTTCATATCCCTTATCTTAACAAAATGTCATGATCATAATAACCTTGGCCAATAAGGAAGGTAACCTACATTATTGTGTTCACTCTAAAAATGAAAAGTAGGATTTTCACAAAAATGTCAATACAAGGGGTCAGGTCTGGCCCAACATATTGGTCTGTGCTCAGGAGGGGAAGAGTAAGGATTGAGAAATAGACAAGAAACAGCAGATAGAGTTGGGAGGGCATTAAGAAATGCTGAAATTCGCCTCACATTTGTTCCTCATAGCCTTTATATACCACAGTCCAAAAAGGAGGGGGAAAGCCAAAGACTTCTTTCCAGGATACAAAAAGCAAAGAAAGTAATTACCTTCTTAATACCCAAAACATCAAGCACCCATAACCTAGATCACAACACCTGTTAGCAGCCACACCTTAGGTCAAACCTGGTGTCATATAATGTTGAAGGAGCAAGAATAGGTCTGCACTACCTGACCTTTAGTCAAGGTGGACCAGATCCACTTCTGTGGGCTCCCACACCAAAGCTATTCTCTCTCTCTCTCTCTCTCTCTCTCTCTCTCTCTGTGTGTGTCCCTGTGTGTATGTGTGTGTGTGTGTGTGACAGTGGATGGGGTCAGA
The DNA here is from genome assembly GCA_004026605.1 of Ondatra zibethicus. Taxonomy (NCBI): domain Eukaryota; kingdom Metazoa; phylum Chordata; class Mammalia; order Rodentia; family Cricetidae; genus Ondatra; species Ondatra zibethicus. Next base: position 76,182 of record PVIU01003401.1, on the reverse strand, counting down.
TGGAAACGTATATTGGCTATCAGGAGACAGAAAAATAGATAGGCCTGAACAAAATGATGTGACTAAAAAACATAGGAAAGAAAGGGTGATTTATTAAATCTAGTCGTAATTTTGTATTTTTCTACTACTCTGCAATAAACATTTCAGAATCTCCACTTACAAAAGCAGATGGAATGAAAAAAGTGACTCTTCATGCTACCATTTTACAGAGCCAAGGAAGGACAAGATTTTCATTCATTTGTTTATCCTTCATCTTTCTACGACAAAGTAATTAATCCCCAGTATTTGACTGGATTCCCTTCAATGTCCCTTTAATCCTTTTTATTTTCTTTTTGATGTCTATTAGTTCCTAGCTGCTCTTGCCCACTGTCTGCGGGGACTGAGCACAGTGTGGCTAAGGATGGGAGCAATCACTGACAATACCTAAGTCACACAATGTTCTTGAGACGAAGGAAAACTAAGCACTACATTGTTATAATAATTCATCTTTGATGAATACGGAATAACTTAGAAAAGCAAGTTCAAAATGGAATGGTGATGAGGCAAGTCCATTAGCACTCCAGGAAAGTCACACGAGTTCTGGAAGGGTTTTAGGAACGGAGCTAAGCCTTCTAATTATCTCTAGATGAAATCATATTAGAAATTGAGCTCTATTCCCCTCTGTATCAGACTCACTGGCTGTTAGTTACTTTGGGAGAAGTATTAACCCTTCAGGGCCTGCAATATCTCTTTTTCTGTGGATTGGGATTTCAGCAGAAATAGCACATTTCAAAGAAACACTTCTGGGGTCTTTCCCATGCCTATATGTTATGTGACTCACTCTTATTCGTGGAAAAGAAGTTAGATATTAAAATCTTCACATTTTTCCATTACCTTAAGACTGGCTGCATTCAAAATCCCTGAGCTCAGTACGTACAGAAATATTTCAAATCTATCTTTAACATTTCCCTATAATTTTTGAAATCTCTCACAAGCATAAATATTTCAGTTTTAGGTTCTAGCATGTTCAGTTCATTGTGACAAATGTAGAAATCAAATATTCCTCCGAGGAATCTCTCTACAGATTTTCAAATATTGTATTTTATTAGAGGCTGTATCAAGATCTTCTCTTTTCCCTAAACAAAAATCCAAGGTCAAGTCATGATCTGTTTGCTTCTCTAGTCAAATAGTCATTTCCTTCTGCTGAATGTTTTTCTTTGAAATCTTTACAGTCTACTTTGAGTGAGAAAATAAGCTGTCTTCTCCTGAACTTGATGGGTCAAATCCTCTATGTATAACTAGCACCTGTGTTTCCATTGATGTTCTAGTTTGACAATGCTTAGATAGATGTGTAGGCCAGGATACACTGCTACATGCTGACTCTAATGCCTGATACCCCCATTACCCAGCAGATCAAATTAATGATTTCAATTACGGTAGTACATTTCATATAGGATTTATTTCAGGTAATAATATTAGAATATTTTGTTAATTATTTAGAAGACTTTTTAATCAGTACTGTTAAATAGCTGACATACTGAAATATTTTAGATAGAAAGGTATGTAGAAACATCAAGGAACATATTGAATATCAAGTAATCTTTTTTAGGGCACAATTTAAGTACCAACTGGGTTGTGAATAATTCCTTTTCACTAGCACCCCCTGAAAAACTAGTAATTATTTTATAAGACAGTGTGAACAGCTCAAAATTTCAGGAGAGGTTTCTCAGATGTTATTGCAGGAAGCCCTTTTGTTTATACAGAGAGGGTTATATTGGATGACATGATAACATAGTTTGCGAATTTCTGAACTGTTTCAACAGGCCAGATATAATAAAAGATTGTGCACACCAGCAGCTCTTTCCACTACTACAACTTCCTGCACATGCCTTTGAAGCAGTGTGACATGGCATTCCCCTCTTTATGCTATGAATAAGTTTTATTGCCATTGGTTAATAAAGAAGCTGCTCTCAGCCAATGGCTTACCAGAATATAGCCAGGCTGGAAAAGATATATAGAAAGAATAGACAGAATAAAGTAGAAGCCTTGTAGACACCACCGGAGACAGATGGCAGTAGGCCACACCTCGTGGTGATGCACAGATTAATGGAGATGGGTTAGTTTAGGATATAAGAGCTAGTTAGAAATGCACTTAAGGAATTGGCCAAACAGTATTGCCAATAATATAGTTTCTGTGTGATTATTTCAGGTCTGAATAACCGGGAACAAACGAACAGTTTCCGACTGTTCTGACAGGAGTGATCAGTAGAGTACCATCCCACAGTCAATGCTTTCCCTGATGGCTGTACAGTCTAACAGTTATTTCTATCCAATTTTGCCTTTTTTACAATATGGAACAATAAATAAGAGATTGCTCAGAGCCATTCACAAGATATTCTTCCCATGTGGTAGACTCTAAAAATCACTACAGAAGATTTGCCTTTCTCCCTTGCAATTTGAAACAAAGTATCTGTTATTTCAACAAATGGAGTTGGCAGGTTTTACAGGACAATGCTCTCCTTGTGATAATATAACAAAGTTGCTATAGACCCTATTTTTGTTTTATTTTTGTGGGTGTTTTGCCTGTCTGTGTGTGCACCATGTGCATGCATTGCCTGAGAAGACCAAAAAAGAACATCAAGTCCCCCTAATACTGGAGCTATAAATAATTGTTACCTCCCTTGACAGCTCTGATAATCAAACTTAGCCAGAGTAGTCAGTGTTCTTAAGTGACCATCCAGGTCCCATATTGATGCATTTTAATATGAAAACTAATAGGGAGGATAAATAAATCAGTAAAGTTCAATATGTCATAGCTAAAAGAAATTAGATGCCACCACACTCGCATCTGTTATCAAGGTTTCTACCTGCATTGCAACACCTCTGAGATTTAGAGGTAGGCTGCATGCAGAGAAATATTCATACAGCTTCGGAGGAGGAACCACAGTGATTAGAACTGGGTTATTCAGGAAGTTAGTGGAAAAGATGGGAAATTGTAGAATTTGTGTGAGAAGTACTATTTTATTCATAGAAAAGTTGTGTTCAACCGAATAGTTCATTTTCTGGCTTTGACCAGTACCACCAAGAGAAAGGAGAACTTTATCTTCAGTGATGTTCTCCATGTGCACTTCATAAGGAACTAAGCTTTCTGAACTAGCCTTGTCCCATAGTCACATTGATGAATATCTTGATCATCACATAGAAATTTCGTCCGATAGATGGAGATAGAGACAGAGACCCACATTCACATCAGAGCAATGGACTGAGCTCCCAAGGTCCAGTTGAAGAGCAGAAGGTGGGAGAAGATGAGCAAGGAAGTTAGGACCCTGAGGGGCTGGTTCACCCACTGACACAGTGTGCCTGATCTAATGGGAGCTCACCAAATCCAGCTGGACTGGAACTGAACAAGCATATGATCAAACCAGACTCTCTGAATGTGGCTGCCAATGGGGGCAGACTGAGAAGCCATCAACAATGACACTAGGATCTATCTCTTCTGCATGTATTATCTTTTTGGGGAACTAGTCTATTTGGATGAACACCTTCCTAGGCCAGGATGGGGCAGGGGCCTTGGACTTCCCATAGGGCAGGGTACCATGCCCTCTTTTAAGGAAGTAGGGGGAGGGAGGAGGGGGAGAGGAGGAGCAGGAGGGGCCTGGGAGAAGGGGAGGAAATGTAAATTTTTTTGAATGAAAAAAATAAAAGAATATGAAAAAAATTAAAATTAAAAAAGGAACTAAGCTTTCATTCTGGAGAAACCATCCTAATTTTTTTTTTTTTACTTGCAGAAGATCATCATCAGTTTCTGTCTGTGCTTTCTCATGCAGTTTTATTGAGAACTGTCATCAAATGACTCAACTGTTTCATGTCACCTTAGCAATTGTACAAAGTTGCACATTATAGTCATTTAATCTCCCCTGGTGAATTATATGTCTATAGATTGGCTGCAAAAATGGTGTGATGAAATTTGGCAAAGTATAAGTAAAATACTATTGTATGGTGGAGCTATTATCTCTAAAGAATTATGTCTTGGAAATATGACTTCTGAGTCCATGAGTTTGTGGAATTTTCAACTAAATAAAATTTGTAAATTTGTTCCACATTGATGTGGGATTCCCCTCTGTATGCCGTGAATACCACTGGTTAATAAAGAAACTGTCTTAGGCCTGCACAGGACAGATTATAGTTAGGCGGGGAAAACTAAACTGAATGCTGGGAGAAAGAAGGCAGAGTCAGAAGAAGACATGTAGCCCTGCCCAAGACAGATGCTAGAACTTTACCCAGTAAGCCACAGCCTCATGGTGATACACAGATTAATAGAAATGGGTTAAATTAAGATGTAAGAGCTAACCAATAAGAAGCTAGAGCTAATGGGCTAAGCAGTGATTTAATTAAAACAGTTTCTGCGTGGTTATTTCAGCACTGAACCACCAGGAACCAACAAGTGGGCTCCTAGAACAGCACATAGTGTTATTACATTTTACTCTTCAACAAATAATATAATGGAATAACAACATCAATGCCTTTTGAACAAAACTGAGTAGACCCCTTTATTTGAATGTTTTGTCTTTAAATGAGTATTTGAAACTAAAATCATTATTTTTCTATGTCTTTGCTGTAATTTTTCATAGCCACAAAATTACATTATATTAATGAAACATTTATTTTGTTCATATCACTAATATATTTCCATTTATCTAATAAAAGCTTGATAATGCCATGATTATTTTAAAAATTTGTGGTTGGCAATGATTAATCAGACATATATGTCGCAAACATATTACAAAATATTTATTTTATAGTTCTATATTTTAATGCAGTTTCCCCATAGATACTCATTCACATATAAGCATTTGCTGTATAAGAGGTTTGTTAGGTGTTTACAGGCATTGAAATACATTAATTCTTGATAAATGAATAGTATGATCTTTCTAAATTAATTCACATATATTACATCAATTTCTTGTTATTTATTTTCTTTGTCATTAGCTTATTAAATATTTAGAGCTTAACATTTCAGTTTACATTTTTAACACTACTTTATTTTACGTATGCTCTTTAGCTTTGTTCCTGGAGACGGCATTTTACAATTCAAGCTTTTCTTTTTTTTATTTTTTCCATTCAAAAACATAATTAAATAAATAAATTTTTTTTTTACATTTCTTCCCCTTCTTCCGGTCCCCTCACGCTACCTCCCACCCCTTCTCCCTCCCCCTTCTACCTTAAAAGAGGGCATGGTGCCCTGCCCTGTTGGAAGTCCAAGGCCCATCCCCCTCCCGACCAGCCTAGGAAGGTGTGCATCCAAAAAGACTCGGTTCCCAAAAAAATAATACATGCAGAAGAGATAGGTCCTAGTGTCATTGTTGATGGCTTCTCCGTCCGCCTCCTTTCGCCGCCACATTCTGAGAGTCTGGTTTGATCATATGCTCATTCAGTCCCAGTCCAGCTGGATTGGTGTGCTCCCATTAGTTCAGGCACACTGTCTTAGTAGGTGGACCAGCCTCTCACGGTCCTAACTTCCTTACTTATCTTCTCCCACCTTATGCTCTTCAACTGCACCTTGGGAGCTCAATCCATTGCTCTGATGTGAATGTGGAGTACTGGCAATCTCAACTAAAGAAATTTGTGATAAAAAGTCCATAATAAGACTGATCTTGGACTGAACCAGCTACCTTGGCCGGAACGGGCCTGAGAAAGCAAGCTCCATGCGAGTAGGAATGGATCAACTCCAGGCAGACCAGGACTGAGCCAGCGACCTGGGCCAGAGCAGACCTGAGACAGCGAAACCCACAGGAACAGAAATTTCATCCGATGGATGGAGATAGAGACAATTCAAGCTTTTCCATCTAAATCATTCCTTTCACTTTGCAATAGTTTCATGCGGCAGTTAGTATTTTTCATCCAATCTTATTTTGAAATTTTTGTTCCAAATCTTCCAACTTTAGTCTATTGATTCATTGTTTGAGTAATCCAATCTTGTTTTCCTCAAATATGTCATACTTCTAGGGAAAATAAACATGCTGTTCAAAAGAGGAACATTTTTGTCTCTTCATTTTGGTGCTCACAAGGATTACAACCATTATTTCATTTTTGTGACTAATTTTTGTAGTTCCCTCTTTTAAAATGCTGTTTGCCATGTGGATGAGATAGTCTTGTTTCAGAAGAGCTGCCCAGAATACCTTTTATATCACTGTTAATTCCCCCATCACTGAGTTTTGCATTGCTACTCACCCCCTATTGTCTTTTGGCTACTCCTCAGTTTTCAGTTATCCATCATTTTACCCAGATTTCTCTACAATAACACTTTTTTGCAAACTTCTTAAACCATGGGAAGAAGGCCTTCAGAGAAGATTGTGGAAGAGAGTGAAGAGAGGTTATAAAGGCCAGATTATCAGAATTTGCTGTGAGATTGTGTCACCTAGTAATTTACTCGTCTTGTATCATGGTATGACTGATTTTACAACTACAACTATTTCACTCTAATTCTGATTACTTTTTCATCTGTTAACAGTGATTTTGTTATCTCATTAGTTTTTATTCAATTCATTTACTTATTACACTGCACTCAAGTTATTATATTCAATATTATTTTCAATTTTTCAATCTTATTACATTCAATTACTTTATAGATTTCTACTTATATTGCATTTATGCTATCTCTCTGGGTGCATGAACATTTCTTTTATTCTTTGCACTTCCTATGTCATTGACAGTTGCTAAAGTATATATTTATTTTCAGATTAACCCTGAGTTTTTTTCTCTTCTTTGGCTTTTGCTTAGCATCCATGGAAAAGTAACTCATCATCTCTTTCTTCAAGAAAGCCATGGAGAACTTTTAAGGGTACCTCTAGATTCTGCCAACAGTTTTACAGTTACTTTAAACAGTAAAGACTCTTTGGGGAAGAGTGGGTGCATGCATGGACACAGAGGCATTATGTCTCAGTCTTTAACGTCTTGTTCATTTTAGAAAGAACAATTTACAAAGATAGTTTGCACTCACATGTTTGTTTCAAGTATTTTGCAAAACAAATGCTCTGGCAAAATGTTAAATAGCACGTAGAGTTCATTTAAGGCCCAAAATTGTATTTACTTAGTCCACAGTATACATTCAAATCAAATCATGACAGTGTTATATACAGCATCTAAATAACATTATGCGTTGTTCTCAAGACTGTCAAAATGGCTCATCAGGAAACATGCTTGCCACACAAGCTTAAGAAACAGAGTTTATGCCTCTAGAATCTATGTAACAGTCACACAAGCATGGTAGCCTTTCTAATAATTGTGTACCCTGGGAAGTAAAGACAGAGAATACCCCAGCAGACTGGCTAGAAAGGTTTACAAAAGCAGTGTGCTCCAACTTCAATGAGAAACACAGTTTTACAACCAAGAAGATATTAGATTTTAACCTTGAGTCTCCACATACATGCAGAGAAACATGTATATTACTCCACACATATAATCACACACATATGAACATGCAAACAGATATGCAGGCACATTGCACACACACACACACACACAAAGATAAAATTAGGGGCTGGAGAGATGGCTCAGCAGTTAAGAGCAGTGACTGTTCTTCCAGAGGACCCGGTTCAATTCCCAGCACCCACATGGCAGCTCACAACTGTCTGAAAATGCAGTTCCATGAGATCTGACACCTTCACACCAATGCACCTAAAATAAAGTTAAATCATTAAAAAAGATAAAATTAAAAATAAATAAATAAGTGAAAATCCCTCTCTCACTTAGAAAAACAGCTGAGAATAAATTAACAACTAAATTCTAATGTATTAGGAGTGGTCTTTCAAATATTTCTGTGTTTCAGAAGATCTTAGAATGAAGAAATTACTTCATAAAGACTGTCAAGAAATGGTTTTATAATAAATATATAAATGGAAGTTAGTTTTCGATACTATCCACACCTGTTAGACTAGACAAATAAAATGAGTGAATAAATGTGTTTGGGAACTCTGCTTTGTTGATGGAAGTGATGTAAATATTTTTGTTCTTTCTTTAGAAGCTACAGAAACAGTAGGTCTCATGATACTCACATAACTTCCCAGCGAGGCTCCCAACACTGCCTGCTTGCCCTTCTTACAAACTGCTTCTTCATTGGTTCTCTCTGCTCTTCTCATGTCAAACATTATTGCTGCCAATTTGGTTTGCCTTCTAGTAATCCTACTTCTTATTAATCATATCAATGTGCCATCGCTATTTTCTAGTCCTCACACAGTATCATAAGATGGGTAATTTTCTTCCACCTGTTTTTCTGCATTGCCAACATCTTGTCTGTCTGAGTCCAAAAGATAACACCTGTGCAATCTGGAAAGCATCCAATACCCTCAGCAGAGTGTTGAGTTATGTTATGTCTTGGGTGGCTCCTTTGTTACAATATCAGTGAAGTCAAGTGTTCTGTTCTATTGGATTTTCACTCACTTTGCACATTTTGTCCTCCATGGTACTTTTCTGTCTCCGTTATTTTTGTCTATACATTTCTTCAACTAAAAATGATGACAGTTTTGAATTTAAGATTTTCCTTCTAAGTTCACATTTTTGCAGTATCAAATAGCAGTTTGTACAATGTGCCAAATTGTTTGGTCCAGTTTGCTAGTTAATTATAACATATACATATAATGTGTATAGCATAAACTATTTAGTACTTATTTTCAACTAAGGTACAGTGAGGGTTTTATGTATGAGAAATTAATACATGATTCTAGAAAAGATCTTAACATTGAGAGATGTTAAGCACTGTTTTGTATTTCCTTTCTTAAAGAACATATTCAGATTAATTATAGATATACCTCAAACACAGTTTATTGCAACAGTGATGCAACATACCTCCCAAGACTACTTAATCCTTTGTTTGACATGATAGGACAACATAAATTATGATCTTATGCACTAAAATACTACAGATAGAAAAATCCAAGAGATAATGTCTTCCAATGTTTTTTATCTTATGAATCATGGGATTGTTCCACAAATTGGTGGCTTTTATAATATCACAGTATTGTCTCAGTCTTAAGTCTCCAGAGTTCTCTTGTCACATGATCTAGAATGCAGACCTTTTCATCTATTCTGTTTGTAGTTATCCAATAAATGTATCTTAGTTTTGTTAATACTGTATGCAAATTTTCCCTCAATGATAGCATTGGATAAACTGATTGAACACTATCTATTCAGTTCAATTTGTCACTGAGTAATTTTTCCTTCCAACATACTCCCAATACTGTGGGAAACTGAATTTCTCATGAAAAATAGAAACACTCTACTTGATTTTTAAGCTTCCCACTGTCTACTATAATATGAATAAGGTAGCCAACACAAGGAGCTCAGATTTTGAAATCATTACTAGTTTTGATTCAAATGTATTGTTCTGAAAGAACAATGAACAAAACTCCTTTGCTGTTTTATTATGTTAAATCAATTTTAGTAATAAATTAGGAACTCACTTTTAGTAATTCTTTTCAAAATATCAATCATTCCCATGAAATATTCTTAGAGACATTTCTCTTCTCTAATTTAACTCACTGTTCTTGAGTATCCTAGATGTATTGTACACCTGAGGCCCTTAATGTTCACAGTTAAATAGGTGTTTTCTATTGTTACTGACCTTTAAAACTGAGTGTGTCCTGTGTTTGGGATAAAAAGAGCATATTAATCAGAGAGGGAGTACGAGTGTGTGGAGGGTACTTGTTGGCTGTTTGATAAAGAAGAAAATATGCAAAGACCATTTCATTTTGCAAGGGACAAGGGATGTGGATAGTGTTTGTATAAAACTGTTTTCTCCTTTCTGGTTTGTGTGTGTGTGTGTGTGTGTGTGTGTGTGTGTGTGTGTGTGTGTGTGTGGTGTATCTTTTATGTTTCTGGGCACTTTTCTTACACTTCCTCAAGACTGGGCATATCTGGATAACAGATTTTGTTAATTTATGATGATGTAATGGAGAATGAAAAAATTAAACTATTGTGTATTTTGTAATACAAAGCATTTAATTTAAAAGCATTTTATTTTTCTAAGAAATTATTATTACATGGAATTAAAACATTTCTTTTCAAATAGAGTATACTTTATTGCTTACTGTCAGTTCCTAGAGTTTTAAATTTTATAGTCAGTTGATAATTTTAAAATAAGAGTATTACTATTTCTTTTACATTTTAACTTAACTTTTTACAAAAAATATATTTTATCATAACAATCACCTCCTAAAACACTCCAACATCCTTCCTACCCAACTTCTGATTCTTTTTTATGTTCTGTCTTTCAAAATAAACAAATAAATAGCATAAAACAAAAAAAGGAAAAAACTAATTAGTTAAAAATAACTAAAACAGAAAGTTCACAGATAATACAAAACAAAAAGCATATACACAGAAAACAAAAACTAATGGAGTCTGTTTTGTGTTGGCCAGTTACTCCTGTGCATGGGGCCTGGCCTTAAGTGTGATTGATATACTAAGTGTCAGTTCATTGGAAAAAATTGATTTTCCTTTCCCCATAGGCATAAACTGCAAACAGCTTCTTGGTTGGAAGTGGGACGTTGTGTTTGCTTCCCCGTCCCCACAGTGGGATTTTATCTGGTATGAATGCTTTGGGGGAGCTAAGTGTTGCAAAGTCCTTCATGCTGCACATTGTCCAGTTGTGATTATCTGCATTAATTACCATCTAATGAAAGTAAAAGCTTCTCTAATGGGAGTTGAATGATGCTCTACTCTATGGGTATAGCAATACGCCATCAGGAGTCATTTTATTGCTATGTTTCTTTACCAGAAAAAGAGTAGTAGGATTTCCCCTAGGGCCCATGACCTATCTAGTCTCAGGTTCTTTGCCACTGGATCAGTATCAAGTATGGTTTCATCTCTTGAAGTCAGTCTTATCCAATCAAGAATTATCTTAGATGACTGAATGGAGCAAGAAACAAAATCCTTTTATCAGTTTTCTACAAGAAACATAACTTAGTTTTAAAGATAACCACTGCAAGTACTTCAATCAAATAAGACCAAAAATCAAGAAGGCATCACTATCCTAATATCTGACAAAATAGACTTCAAACTAAAACTAATCAGTACAGATAAAGAGGGACATTTTGTTCTAATCAAGGGAATGGCTAATCAAGAAGATATCACCATGTTGAATAAACATGCACCAGTGCACCCAAATTCATAAAAAAGTACTAATGTATTTAAAGACACACATTAGAAACAACCCATTAACATTAGCTAATTTTAATACTCTACTTTCTTAAATAGACAGGTAATCTGGCCAAAAAAATGAGCAGAGAAATATCAGAATTAGTTGACATATATATCAAATGGACTTACTAGATATCTACAGCATATTATATCCAAAACACCAAAGGAAACACATTGTACACATGAGTGCTTTTCTAAAATAGTACACATCTTATGACACAAAAAATCTGTATAATACTAAAAGATTATAATTAACACCATGTAACCTGTTTGACCACAAAGTAATAAAACTTAAAATTAATAGCAAATGTATCTCTAGTAAATACACAAAATTATGGGGATTAAACTACTCATTGCTGAATGATTTAATTAAAGAATAAATCCAGAAAGAAATTGAAAATTTTCCTGGGACTAAAGGAAATGAAAGCATGACACAACAAAACCCCTAAAATAATTGAAAGCAGTTTTACTCTAAGTGAACACATCAAAAACTCTGAAAGAATACAGATAAATGATGTAATGATGGGTCTCAAAAATCCAGTTGATGGTAAGAAATAAAACTCAGAGCAGATATTAATGAATAGAAATAAAGGAAAAATTACAAAATATTTATCTAAGAGCTGGTTCTTTGAGAAGATAAAATGATTACAAATACTTGGTCCAGCTTCGGGTAGAATGCATATGGAGCGGTAAGGGAGGATGGGAACACACACCTAGCCAGCCAGATCAGCCAAATCAACCCTGGTGATCAACGGGGTGACAATGTCGCAGCCGGATGGAACCTGGTTCTAGAAAAATTCCCAGGAATCCATAAGGATGACCCCAGCTAGGACCCTAAGCAATAGAGTAGAGGGTGCCTGAACTGGCCTTGCCCTGTAATCAGACTGAAAATTATCTTAAATATCACCATAGAACCTTCGTCCAACAACAGATGGAAACAGAGGCAGAGGCCTACATCGGAGCACTGGACTGAGCTCCCAAGTTCCAGTTGAAGAGTAGAAGGAATAAGAATATAAGCAAAGAGGTCAAGACCATGAAGGGTTCATCCACTGAAACAGTTTGCCTGAGATAATGGGAGTTCACCAACTCCAGCTGGACTAGGAAGGACCAAGCAGAGGACCAAACTAGTCCCTCTGAATGTGGCAGACAGATGTATGGCTGGGGCAGACTGAGGGGCCACTGGCAGTGGCACCCAGATTTATCTCCACTGCATGTGCTGGCTTTTTGGGATCCTATTCTCTTTGAATGTAGACCTTACTCAGCCTAAATATAGTAGGGAGGCTCTTGGACCTTCCACAAAGCAAAGTGCCTTACTCTCTCTTAAGATTAGAGGGTGGTGTGGTGGGAGGGTGTGTGGAGGAAATTGGAGTAGGGGAGGGATTGGTAATTTTTTAAAAAAAATCTAATAAATAAAAAAATAATAAAACAAACAAACAAAAAAACGAAATACTTGGTCTAAGAAACCAAATGAAAGAAAGAGAAGATGTAAAGCAATAAAATCAGAAGTATGTTGGAAAGCCTAAAAGAAATGGATGAATTAAAAAAAAATCAAACCAAGAAATCAACAAACTAAACATCCCTATGGATATTTAAAGATTGAAGTGGTATTAAAATGTTTACAACTAAAAAAAAATTGAGGTCCAGATGGATTCACACTGGAATTCTTGCAGACTTTCAAAGAAAACCTATATCCAACCCTTCTCAGACTAATAAAAAATAAAGAAAAGAAACAGAAGGGGCACCCCTAAACTATGAAGCCACTATCACTCTAATACAAAACCTAAGAAAAAAACACATACAAAAGAAAACTACAGGTTAATATTCCTGATGAATATAGGCTCAATACCACTCAACAAAAAACTTCAAAAGAATAAATAGGTGCATAATAAAGATTATTCACCATGACCAAGTTTATTTTTTCCAAGATATTGGAGGGAAGTTTCAAAGTATGCACAACAGTCAATGTAATAAACCACATAAGTAATCATAAAGACAAAAATAGCATGACCTTTTCAATAAATACAGAAAAAGCCTTTCTCACTGGAGCTGACCTGAAAGCCCCCTCTAGGAGAACTGGTTTTCGCAGACCAGAATCTGTCATGCAAGCTTCCAAAGGAAGGAAGCAAGAAGTAGTCTTAGCCAGTTATGATGCTGATGAAGTACAACAATGACCAATGTGGCACATCAACCCTAAAGCTGCAGCAGTGGCACACATGTATTGATGGAAACCAATAGCTCTCTAGTTTGGCAGGTCTCATGTTCAGAAGTAGTTAACCAATAAATAATTGACTATATAGCCTTATTCTGTGTGTGGTTTTTTATTATATATAGTTTTTATTGGTTTAAAACTTAATGTTTTATTTTGTTGTTGATGTTGCTGTTTGTATTGTTTTGCACCTTTTGGGGTATTGTATTTTGTTTTCTAGGTTTTGTGGTTTTGTTGTTGTATTGGGATTTTGGTGTTTTTAGAAAGAACTTAAAAGGGGTAGAGAGGAGGAGAGGAGTTGAAGGACTTGGGGAAAGGGAAGAATATAATCAAGCACATTTAAATTGAATTTTTTAAAAAAAAAGATGGATAAAGATATGGTTAAAATTGTGCTTCCATGTAACTAATTTCAGTGAGATACTTTCATAAAGTTTCATTGCATATGGTTATACATATTAGTATAGCTTCTCAGAAGTAAAGGTATGACAAATACTTGATAGAGGTTTCACTTTAAAGGATTTATCCTCCTAGAATTTATTAATAACTTAATTTTCATGTGAATAATTTTTTCTAATAAAAATAGTTTAAGAAATTTTCCCTGTTGTTAATTACAGATGTTTCATTCATCATATAGTGGAAAGTGTAAGTAAGACATATTCACTTTATTTTATATATCTTCCATTTTGTTAAAAAATTTTGGAGTATCTCTATAAAATATTTTCCAAGACAACACAGTTTTGGAATAGAGATTTGCTTTACAATTTTATTTATTTTTTCTGGCAATTTTCACCCAATTTATCCTCTTACAACTGCCATCTTTGCTTTCTTCTTCCTGAGAAATCATCCTCCTGTTCTCATGTGTTCTCTTATTATTTTGGTTTTTATGGCCAACTGGTGCTAAGTAGGACTTATTCACTGGGGCATGGACAACATATCAGTGGCTACAGTGAAGGTGAATACTAAAAAATGAACCCACACTATCTCAGAATTGAGTAGAATAAAGGGTTATTTATTTAGGGGTAGGCTCAAAGATCACAGTCCTCTGCACACATGGAGAACAGGAACCAAATCCAGCAGACAGAAAGAGAGAGAGCAAGTGTGCGCTTTAGTTAGCATTTCATATAAGAGGCCATGTCCAAGTGTCTTGGTATCTTAAAGGCTACTGCCTGAAGGAGTTCTTACAGCACCTACACCATTGAAAAAATGCCAATAGTCTTTCAAACAGTGCTGGGGCCTCATGAGGATTCCCCACCTGGGTTGTAATGCTGACATTACCAGTCTCAAGTCGATTTTATGTAACTAACCACAGTGGCAGTGCATTCATGAGTGTAATGGCCATGCCATGTCCAGAAGACATTCTTTAGAAGTGGTCACCCACATCTTCCAGCTCTTACATTCTTCTCTTGCCATTTCTGTGATGTTAACTGCACTTTAGAAGCGGTTGCTGAAGTAATACACTATTTAGCTAAGTTAACAGTCACTCATTCTTGGAACTTTTGAGTCCCTGCATTAACTATCCACAGTAGAAAGAAACTTCTCTGATGGAATTGAGAGCAGAATTAAACTATAGTTTTAAACACAAATATCCAGAAGACAGTTGGATCACATGTCCATTACTCAAAACAAAAGCAATAGGTTTGTGACAAAAGTTTATGTGATCCCAGTCATTGATTCTTGACCAAGTTAACAGTATCAGGCATGGAGTAGACCTTAAATCCACTTTTAAAAAGGACATGCTATCCCTGTAATAGCCATATTGTTATTACACTAGTGTGTTTGTCATGCTTTTTATTTTTGTTTATTTTCAAACATTGCTTAGATAAAACAAATTTATCTAAGAACGTCTAATCTAATCCATTCTTCAGTAACTAATATAAACCAAGTTTATTAATTTTGCAATATTGTCACTTTGAAAAGCTTTAATGACAAGTGTATAAAAGCACATCATCTTCCTAAATTTAAGAATAACATCTTGATATTATTGTTATGAAAAAATACCTGTGTGTATATTACATTCATATGTGTATAATAGTATGGTGTTGATGTCTTTTTAGATCACAGAACATGGAACTCTATATTTATTCTAAAGTTGCTCATCAACAAGCACTGGGATATATATCTGTCTCTTTAGCCCACAATACCTTAATTGTAGATGTCTGGTTTTCTGTATAGTTTCTGGTGATCTGAAATTAGATCCTCATGGTTAGAGAGCATAGACCAATCCACTAAACCAATTCCCCATCCCAAAACATAGATTTTTAGATGCTCAGAATTACCTACTACCATAGAATCATTTCTTCATTCTATTATGTTTTATAATAGTGGATGCATCATTGACCATCAATACTTTCTTATTCATATCATGTGTTTCGCCTCAAATAGTATGAATAAATATCATGTGTGCTATAACAATACCAATCTGGTGGTTTCTCGGACACTAAGATTTTTTTTAGATTTATTTATTTATTGTGTATACAATACATGCATGCCTGCATGCCAGAAGAGAGCACCAGATCTCATTACAGATGGTTGTGAGGGTTGCTGGGAATTGAACTCAGGACCTTTAGTAGAGCAGACGGTGCTCTTAACCACTGAGCCATCTCTCCAGCCCAACATTAAGATCTTTTGATGCAGTTATTCTGATTTCAGACCTTGAACTTACTCTGTGAGAATACCATGTTTATCATATCATGTGTCAGTTTGAAAGCTTTCATTGAAACGCTATTTTTTAAATAAAACATAAAACCTCTACCCAGATAACTCCAATTGCAGTGTTGTATACAATGTAAACGCAAGCACATTGATCTTCAGGGTCTCATGGCATACCTTGCTATTTTTAAAGCTATAATGATGTATACTTATCAAATCTTGCAGGCCAAAAACCACAGCCATTGTTTGAGTCCAAGTTCCACTTTTTTTCTTATGAAAGACAATAGCCTAACAGACATTAAGCACAACTTTAAAACTTTTGATTTATTTTCCTGAATAATCTCAGTTAATTCATTAATTTACATAAATAAGCAACTTTCAGATATTGAGGCTGGAATAAGCATCACCTAAGTATATTTATTCATACTAGAATCACCTCCCCTTCTCACACATATTGCAAAATGTGCACATTGTTTATTGGAATAACCATCAGGTAATGATTTATTTATCTCTATAGCTAAGTTGATTTTTAAATCCATTCATTTGTAATAATTATTGAAATATGACAATACACTAACCATGTTTCTTAGAAAGTTTCTATAACAAGAAGTTTATTGATAAAATTTTCAAGAAGAGAAGAAATCTTTCAGATCTCTATCCATAGTAAGTATTACAGCTGTTATGTCATTTAAAGAAAAGACAAAGCCAAAGAGAACCATTATTTTCTGATAATCATAATTATTATTTTAAGTAATAAATGTTCATGCACTGAATTTATCATGTCTTCCTTTACCTATGTCTGTTACATGAAGTTTATTTAACTCTAGATTATTAAGTGTATAGTAAATAAGAAAACCAAAAAATAAAACAACAATTAAAAGCAACACCCAAGACTTGTAGGACTATCACTGTAACTAATTAGCTCCAGAATGCCATTACTATTAGGACTAAAAACACTGTTTTACCCTAAATAATTGGGCTGAATATTTTACATTATTTTGTAAGGCTAATTAAGCGAACTGAAATCCTAAGCTTCCATGTTGCACAACTGTAGCCATTAAGATAGGAAACTTCTGTTATTAGAGTCATGTTGAGCATCAGTAGAAGGGATGGTGGAGGAAGCATGTTTGTATTATTTAAACACCCAGGTTCCATACACAACATAAATTCATGCTTAGCTTTAGTGTGCACTTTTATCCTTAGAATGCTTTATGTTCAGATACAGTGAAGTGTTGTTCCTATTATAGAACAAGCAGATGTCTCTAGCTGTGCTATGCATAAGAGCTCAACAGCTCGATGACCAGAGTAATATATACCTTTGTTACCTGTCCAGGTGTGAGGAGCAGGACCCTTGCTGTACATGACTTCAACCCTGCATTTGAAGATGAAGTCTGGGACCATGCTTTTTCCTTGATGCAAAAGGATGTGAAAAGATTGAGCATATGACCCCAGACCCCTTCCAAAGAGTTCACAGGGGCTTGTTCTTTGGTTAGTGCTTGGGGCCACCACTTACTTGCAAGGCCTTTGTGTCTTTCAACTTTGTCTGTTTGCAACAGTAAAAGCTTGACCCCTTCCCTACAGTGAGTTAACTCCTCTTTGAGCAAAGCACTTAGGAGTAGAGATATCCCTGCACTTCTTGTCCAAAGCTCTGGCTAGGAAACTTTGAATTCTACCATAATTTCTTCTCTGTGATTTTCTTCAATATCTAGTGCTGGAGGTTTTCAGAAATCCTCTTACACAAATAACATAATTTACGCTGTTAAACATTTGCTTCATTTTGAGAGAGTTCCTTAGAGGCAAATCAGAAAAGTAAATCATATTCAAAAGGTTTGGTTGTTAAAAGTGTAAAATAGGGGGCTGTGTCAATTTAGATTTGTATGGACCTCAGGCACAAATCAGAAGTCCCTCTTGGTATAAAAGACTGTAAAATTTGTGTTCTACTTTTAATGTCTCCTGCTGCATCAGGGACTTCTTTTCAAGTGCCCTAGAGTGATCTAGTTAAGTCTGGGACGCCTCAGTCTCAGAAGTGTCTCCGGTTATTATGTACAGGAAGGCACGTCACTTCAGGACTTTGTTTAGCTCAGTTCATACATGTGTTCGAAGAATGCTGTGCATTCACTGCCCAGCGGAAGAGAACCGAAGCAGCTTTCCAAACACGTGCATTTTAGATTCTTTTATGAAAAGCTATCTGACATCGCTCTTCATAGCAAGTGAAATAAACCTGGCCCACTCCCATTTAAAAGGATTTATCAGGGGTGTGCATACTGAGAAGGTACAAGTCTTTGGATGCAGTTCAGCAACTTCACATCCCCCTTGCCTGAGGGAGGCCCTCAATCGTGGAATTAATAGTGAATATATCTTTGCTTTTCTTCAATTTCTTCTTTTCCTAATGTGTATGGATACTTAGCCTCTACTAATTTTAGCAATCTGATTAGAATTGAAAATTTGACTCTGTCTGCTTTTGCTAATGAAAATTTTAGTTTTTGATGTCTGATTAGAGAATGATTTCAGAAATTAAGGATAACCATACTTTAAAATAAAAACTATCTAATAACCTTATTTCATTATAGCCTTGATAATGAAAGATGCATCTCAATGCCTTTTCCCTGGCGAGAATGTGCAATCTGTAGAAATTTGGAAATCCTACAAATCCTGAATTTGCCAACTAATGGGATTGAAGAAATCTCTTCCATTCCGATCCTTGAGACATGAAAGTTCAATAAGTTTCTTGTACAAGTCATAAAGACCATTTGTGTGACAGAGACATAAAATGCTGCTCCCAAAATGTACAGAAACACATATGCAGATGCCTCTCTTAGACTCAGTCAATTCATTTGAATGACTCTGTCTCACTTGACAAAATGTGTAATTATAAAACAAGACAATGATTTCTATCCACCATAAAAGAAAAGAAGTGGAAATACCATGGGCAAGTAGCGAAAGAGAAAAGCACAAGCAGAGTGGGCAGACTGATAAACTTCTTCACTCACTAAATAGGAAACCTAGAGAAGTGGACGGGGAGGACCACAGCAGAGTCTCATAGAGAAGCATCAGTGTTGGCAACCTAATCCACCTGCACTTTTACAGTGTGAGATTTCGGCCAAATTGTTTTACCAAGCACCTTCCAAAATGGGACCCCAGACCTTCAGTAGCATCACCAGAGAACTTGGTTAAAATCCAGGATTTGCATTCCCAGCCTAGACTCACTGAACCAAAACCTTAGAGTATGGGGCCTAAGCATTCTGTATTTTAACAAAAATTCCATGTGACTCTGAGTCAATCTCATGTATTCTTAAAATATCTAAATTGATTTCTCAACCTATAAACTAGAAACAGAAGCAGATTTCTTAGTAGAGTTATAGTTAATTGAGAGAATGCATATGTATACCTGGTTCTGTAAATCACTCAGCTGTGGTAATGACAGCACTATGCTTCCAGATTTATCTTGTATGCCATCTAGTTCTCTATGTAGTTTTTAATCTCCGAACAGACATCATCACTACTCATTTTTAAAAACGAAGTAGCCTTGAATTCCAGTTTATATTTTACTATATTAACATTCCTATATCTTTACTCTATCACAGTTAATTCTTGTGGACAGAAGGCAGACTGTTCATTTTGAATCTCTTAGAATATTTGACACATTAACACAAGCTTTGCCTAACCAGCAAATAATATGCATCTATCCCATGAGATTACTGTGAGCTTTTAAATAGAAATCTATTAACACAATACCTACTCCTCAAAACTAGGCAATTATTATTATAATAATGAAGTTTTGAAAATTATTTTAATAGAAAAAAAATTATTTTAATACTAGGAATTCAATAAATGTTTGTTGAATGTCTTTGGACATAAGACGATTCTATTTATGTAATAATAGAATGTTTCCATTGACAATTTTATTCATGTTTATAATATATTCAATTTACCATCTTTCCCCACCTTCTCTCATCTCCCTCTCACCAATGCTATCATGTCTTATTTTCTCCAAATTCATTTTCCACGTTCATATCTCTTTGCTTTATGTTGTGACCCTGTGAGATTAACCTAGACCTTTTGTAACCACAGGTTTGCAATTTTATACACTGGAAACTGATGGGTTCACTTGTGGGTATGCAACTTAAGGAAATGCACCATAATCCATCAAGATTCACCTGTTCATCAGATATGGGTAAGTTCCTCCCTAATCTATGATCAGCTGTTGACATCTCCAATCTTATACAGGCCCAGTAAAGGAAACCAGGGCTGCTATGCAGTCAGGTTTACAAAGACCATGCTATAGTCTGACAATTTAAATGTAAATACCTTCTACCTGTCACCCCTATTTTACATTATCTCATGGTGTTCTCTGAACCTTATTGGGGAATGTATAAATGTTGACAGAGCTTTCTGTCCTGACAGGTCCTGCAGTCATTCAGTCCCAAAGAAACCCACAGAGGTTGGCCTATTATCTCAAGCTTCTTATTAACTAATTCTTATATCTTACATTAACCCATTATTCTTGCCTGTGTTGGTCACATGGCTTGGTACCTTTGTCAGTGAGGGATTCTTATCTTACTTCCTCTGCGGCTGGGTAAAAACTTCAGACTGACTCTTTCTTCTTCCCAGAATTCTCCTATCTTCATTGCTCTGCCTATACTTCATGCCTGGTCACCCCACCTATACTACCTGTCTGGCTACTGGACAATCAACAGTTTATTAAAATACAAGTGACAAATCTTCACAAAGTACAAATCCATCGTCCCACAGCATATAAATGTCCTATTTTGGGTTGTGTACTCAATGGTCTCATTCTTATACCTAGTAGATGCAAATATGCATATTTGTTGAAGTGAAGTTTGTCAAATTAAGGATTCAAGTAGAATTTATCTATAGGTATAAACATAAATACTTACAATACAGTTTAGGTTCATGCCTTATTTTTCTAAAGTATAGTAGGAATTTTTATTCTATGGCACATAACCTTCCAAGTCATGTTTTGTTTGTTTTTTGTTTCTTAACCTGGTTTATATTACCAGGCAAGTGTTCATTCCTTTGGAATGGCCTACAGTATGATCTGAGAGACAATGGTTACCTCGTAACAGTCAGGCCATGCTTTTGTACATCTTGCCTGTCAAATTGATATTGCAATTCATGGAGTTCACAGCTGGGAAAGATCATAAATGTCTTCTCCAGGAACTTTCAGAACTGTGAATGTTATCCAACCCAGAGTATCCCAGCTTTATTTTACTATATCTTGCAACCAAAGTGAGTAGTGTTTTTAGAGCTAGCTCTTACCACCTCATTCTGGTGGCCAATCAAGACAAGCGTCAAGAGTCTGGATGGTTTTGGAGACACTTGACCAACAACTTACAAAGAGGTATCCTCACACTAGGACCTGGAATTTTTTTTTTTTTTTTTTGTAAACAGTGGCTTCTAGGAGTTTCATTATCTAGCCATGCAAGATGTCTTCCCTCTAACATTTCATTTTATGTACTGTGTTATTTGAGTGTTCACACATGTTGTATGCACATGTACATGTGTTCTAAGGCAGGCATGTAGACATCAGAAGATAATGTGCAAGAAGCTTCTAGATCAAACTAAATTTAATCAAACTCAGGTTGTCAGACATGGTCATAGGTGTCCTGAACAATCTTTTGGGTCGTGTGTGTGTGTGTGTGTGTGTGTGTGTGTATGCATGTGTGTATATGTGTGATGTGTGTTTTAACTGACTTAAAAAGTTGTAGATTTCCATATGACATTCTTATAGGTCCTTCACTTTGATTAACTCTCCCTTACCACCACTCTCCTCTCCCATTCTCCAAAACCTATCACTACTTAAACTGTTTTGGGTATTTGCATGTGCATGGCTTAAGTAGAGGTTAGATAAGCATAAAGAAATGAAAGTAGAGAATGGATTCTTAAACCTCTTTAATGTATGGCTTTAATAGATTAGGAAAATGTATCAAGTACAAAACTATCTATAAATTGCATCCTTTTATAAAATTCAAAATTGAATGTTACATTGATCAGTGACCTAAGTTCCTAGCAGTGATTAGCTTTTACCCCTACTCAGATCGAGGTTGTTGAGCTGATAGTAATGGAGGTTTTGTTCCTGAGTTACAAGAGTATGTACACATGCATACTGGCAACTGCTATCAATAAGCCTGATAAGCTTGGTCTATATGTGGGTTTTGAGGAGTACTCTTGGATTTGCTCATGAATGCACTGGACAGGAGAGAACATAACTAGAAGTCAGATTCCTCCTAGAGGTTGGGGCTTATGCGTGTCTTGCTTACTCAGTTGTCATGTTGACACCTATTCATTCTTCAGAGCATTCCATGGGTTGTTTTTAAAAGAAATTGATGCAGCATAGACATAGTTAAGAAAGCAGTATGGGCATGGGCCAATGATTCTTTCCATTAACTGCTTTGAATAAAGGGTATCTTTTCTGTTATTTCCCATGTAATTTTCGTGAGTCTGGTTTTGTATTATGCTGGTAGCTTGCCATATTATTTTTTGATCACTGCCATTGCTGACTACTATAAACATGGGTATTCAACACAATTTTATTATCTATTACTGTTTTATGCACATCAAATGTGTCTCATCAGGTTATATGCAGTTTGTCAACAGAACTCAATTCTATCTGGAATCTCTGCCTTCAGTGTCTTTATATTTTGCTCCACATTTATTTTGTTGTGGTTGTAGGAGAGAGGGCAATATTTCTTTGGCAGATGTCTGCTAAGGCTCATTTGTAGTTTCTAATGGACATCTGAATTCTTTAATTTTCAACTGCCATTACCCACCGGTAAAGCCAATGAGAGCACACTGAGAACTGTTCATACTGCTTCCTGCTCTCTGACCTTCCTGTTCCTTTGGCACTTCTAAGGACTCCTGAAAATATTTAAGAACTCTCACAATAACCCAGGACAGACTTATTTTGAAAGATTTATGTTTATATACTTTTGTGTGCAAGCATGTGATAGAGTGGGCAGAGGAAGATTTCAGATTACTTAGATCTAGAGCTACTGGCAGTTGTGAGTTACCTGCCTGATATTGGTGTTCAGAACAAACTGAGGACCTCTGCAAGAACAATTGCTTTTAAACTCTGAGCCATCTCTCTAGCTCCTCTTCAAACTTTGAATTTGAAAGACTAACACATGATGTCATATTGAAAGCCTATTAGCATTTAATGTTACATAACCACAAATGTAAAACAAATAGTTGAAGATTATGGGAGATCCAAATCCTTCCAGCCAGTAGTCTAAGAAGCTATTTTACATATACTAATTAGCATATACTATATGCTAATAAGTATACATACATATACTAATATGCTATAGTTAACACTGTCTCATCAATAGCTTAATTCTACTTTAAGAAGTTTACACTTTTCTGCAATTTTATTTAGAATAAAACAAAATATTAATTTATGAACAATAGAAATAGAAGGCAAGAGGAAAGGAGAAGTGAAAAGAAAAAAGAAAAGAAAGGAAAAGAGAAAGGGGGACCTATTGAACAGGTGAGGGAAAAAGAAGTGGAAAGGATGAAAAGAAAAAAATCAGTTAGATTTGTTTTGCATATTATCTCATCAATTATTATAAGTTATGAGGTGGTATAAAACAAGATTCATTAAAGAATCAAAGTTTGTTTTTGATAAGAATTCTTAACACTCCTACCACAATGGACAAACCTGTGATCACCTGAAAATGCTGCCTCATTGAAGTATCTGCCACTCTTCTCTGAGAATCACTGGTGATAAAAACAGGCAGAAGATTAAATTATCACTGTAACAGAATGAAATACCACGCAGTCTGAGCAATATCTCCAAGAGAGCTTTGTTCTTTTTTATTTTCAGATTTGATCGCTTCTTTTGAGCCCAGATCTCATTTAAATGCAGGCTGATCTTAACTTCAACGTGTAGCATGGTGGAGCAGAGCAATTTGCATCATGGTGGACAGGAAGCAGAGCAAAGGGCTCATAAGGAAAGGAAAACTCTGCCCCTCCAAGATGCGACTCTGTGACATACTCCCACAAGAGCCTCCTAGTATAACACAACCAACTAGGGACAGATGTCTGATGCACTGGCCTATGGAGTGTATTTAATATTCAAGCTATAGCACCCCTATTTCTTCCCCCAGTGGACTCTTTTGCCTGTGACCTATTCACTGAAAGCCTGGACAATCATAGTCCTCCTGACATTCACAACCCTTTGAGAACATATCTTAATCCTTTATTATCTGTACTTTTAGTATGTTTCAAAAATTTTTATAATTCCAGCAATGTAGTTTGAATGAGTCAAACATGAATTGTAATAATATAAGTGTATCAAATAACTATTTTGTACACACAGTCCTATTTGCTCATTTTATGGCCTTTGAAAAGAGGTATAATAACCCACAATACTCTATACATAGGTCCATAATAAATACTTATTTTTAGGAGAGCTTTTATTCCATAATTACATAATAGTCTTGCATTTTTCAACTTTAATGCAAGGACAAAATATTTCAAATAACAATCTCATTTTTCTTCTTTGGGCTCCAGAGAATCATTACCTCACTCAATATACAAGAATTAGAATTTTCTTTCATCTTTTTTGTACAGCTTGCTTTTCTTGTCCTTGCCTAAAAATTTTTGAATAAAGGTTGTAAGCTTTACTTCAATCTCTTTTGTTTTGACCTCACAGATGCTAACATATAAGCTGAACGACCCCCGGAGTGTGGAGACTCTCACTCAAGTCTCAGGATAACACAACCCCCCCAAGAACTCACAAGAGACCGTCCTGGCTGCAATCACAAGAGGTTTATTGACAGGAACCAGCACTGGGGCCGAGACTCATATCCCATACAGGGATAGTGGAGTTCAACCTCGAGTAACTTGGAGAGGGGGTATTTAAGGGAAGAAACAAAACCACAACCCAAAGAGGGTAGGGAGGGCGTCATTGGAAAATTCTGAAAATACCAGTGATCATTGGAAAATTCCGAAAAGACCAGTGATAATCACAAGGGGGTAACTCCCAATTCTCAAGATTATTCTCAAAATTATAATCTAACTTTATGGTTAGCTAGTTCCTGGAACAGAGTCACTGAACCGGCTACCCTAGATTTTTGGTTCTTCTTTCCCTGCTAGGTTTTTGGCTCTATTTTTCCTGCTAGAGGGGTCAGGATTTATTCGGGTCTTTCAGAGCCTTTGTAATTTTCATAATTAAAAAAATCTATACCAGACTAAGAAAATTTGAAAAAAAACCTCATAAAGTATGGAAACAAAAGTGTTATGCCCAGTCTTGGGGGCCCCAAAAGACCACCAAGAAGACGGACTCACCAAAATGCAAAAGCAAGGTTTATTTTATGCACAATGCAAGCTGATAGGGACCTCATCATGATAACTGGTAAAGCTGGCAAGAAGAGGTACCCTGCCCTTCTAGAGGGCATTATTTAAAGGCAAAACCCAGAAAAGTTACATTAGCAGGGTATATGCTGGCAGTTGATCCTGTCTACAATGGTTGGAATGTTAAGAATTTCCTTCGGATGTTCTGTTCCTGAGTGGTACCTGGGTAGTCTCAGTTTGTGAAAATCAGTTTATTGGAATCCCACATATTGCCTCAGGGTAAACTATTGAGACACAGGCCTCTATTGAATTTGTCATGACTGGGTCCTACAAAAAGAAAAACTATGGCCATATTTTCAAGAAATAATTATTGTTGGGGACTGCAGACCACCAAACCCTGAATTTCTTGTAAAAAAACTTGTTTTCCTCTGCTCTGAGCAGCCTGCAGCTGCTCAGAGCACAAGACCCTGATGGTAGGCTGGTGGGTCTACAGCTGAAAGATCCTGAGAGGCTGGACTTGGTCAAAGCCCTATATAAGCTGCCCCTGCGCACAACAAAGTGGGCATTCTTGGCATTCTTGTCTCAAGGATGTGGCCCCATCTGTCTGTCTGTCTCTGTCTGTGTTTGTATGTTTTTAAATCTTAACCCTAGTTCCCATAGGGCATAGCATGAAGACCGCAGAATGGAACCAGTGTAGTTTTACAAATTATTGATAAATTTTCATTTGTGTTCAGTTATAGAACAAAATTGGTATTGAAGATATACTTTTTCATCATGTTTCTTCTATATTCAGATTATTAAATGAACCTTTTCTATATTGTAAAATACTCTTCCATAATATTAATATTCTAACTACAAGGTCATTTTATTTTGCTATATATTAATTGCTTATTATTCTCTCCCACTCCCACGTGACTAAGTAAGTAATTAGCATATGGGGTCCATTCTTATCTAAACTACCACATCTTAATAAGATTACCATGTGCATGTAGGTACCCCTGTAGACCAGGAGAGTGTTTTAGCATCCCTGGAACTGGACTGGAACATGGAACTGGAATGGGGCTGAAATCCACCTAATGTGGGTGCCGAAATGCAATGTTGGTGCTCTGTAAGGTAATAGGTGCTCTTAGCTGCTGAGCCATCTCCCCAGATTTGTTAAAAGATTTGGACACAGTTGCTACTTTGGTTCATGGACTACACAAAGTTGTTAACAGCTGGTATGGCCCACAACCTATAAGCTCTCCATAATATTCTGAAGAGTGTGATTATTGTATCCAAATTAAAACTCTGCCATACCTCATGGAAAATTCTCAAATCTTTAAAATAGTGTTTTAATGTTGTAGGCTTCATTTAATAAATTATCTACTTTATTTTAATATTGTTACATTAATATTGATATAACAAATGTCTATATTAACTTTGAAACATCAGTTCACTTAGTAAAAATCTCTACATTACTGGTATTTGAGGTCAACTATGAAAAATCTTCCTGAATAATAGTTATTAAAAAATAGTCTTATTGGCTATTTATTCATTGCTGTGACAAAATACCTAAGAAAAGGAAGCTTCTTGGATCCCAGGCTCAAAGTACACTTTATCAGGGTTGAAGCACGGCATCAGTGGGTAGAGGGCCTCTTCACATTGATTGAGAGAAGCAGAGAGAGACAAATGTTGGGGTTCAATTGGTCTCTTTTTTGTTTTGTTCTGTTTTCTTTATTTCAGATCTCTAGTCCATGGAATGTCTGTTGCCACCCACATCCAGTTTGGGTCTTTCTTATTAAATCTTTCAGAATGTATTCTCACATACACACATAGCTGCGTGTCTCCTAAGGTTTTCAAGTCTAGTCAAATAGGCAATGAAAGTTAACTACCACATATTATGGATTACATGTAACTTCTAGAAAGGAGAAATAAAGGATGCAGTTTTAGATCTCAGATTCTACTTTTGGATGAAAACTTCTCCTAAGAAATTTATTATTTACAGAGATCAACATCATTCAAAGTGAATATGTCTGCTCTTTTAATTTTATTGTCATGAAATGACTTGTTGAGAGCTACATATTGAATTTAAAACTTGGAAATTGTGGGGGCAGGGCAGATGTCTTTACTGCAGTAATAATTGTCCCAACAGTTACATATATGGTGCAATGACACACATATAAGTATGAATTGAAAGTGATAGTGCATTGTATAGTGTTAAATTCAGATTTATATTCTGTGACACATATTTATCTCAAGCCAATTATTGCCTTTTATCTGCATATGTTTTGCCCCCAGAAGTCAGTGCTTGTTTGGTTTTTCTACATCTGTCCTCTTCACTGTTATGGGGACACAAGAGAGTTTGACTTTTCATCCTCATGACCACTTTGTCATGTATCTCAGGGTTGTATTTATGGTAGCTAGCAAAACTCCCCATACACTGCTCAACTAGAGATGGCTGACTGGAGAAATTAGTCGTAATAAGGGCTATAGATCAGATAGACTCTGCTTTAATGCCATTAAGAAATTACTCCAACAAGATTATTAAGTGTGATTATCAAACACTCAGACAGCTAAAATGTTGTCTTTGAGAACACAGACACTGGATGTCTAGTTATGGGCAGAGACATCAATAAACTGTTCCCTCTTCAGAAGCCAAGAAGGCTAAGGACACCGTCTGAAGGAGTTGGATTTAAGTGTGCTCTTTGAAGCCAACAGGAAATGGTGTTTAGTATGTGCCAAGGTTAAAATGTTCTTACTCAAGGGTAAATTGGATGTTGCAGCAGTTAGCAGAGGCCATTTACAATCATTTATGAACATTTCAGATCTTTCCCTGGGACACTGTTATCTGAGATTGAAACAGAGAAAGAGAAGAGCAATGTGAACATCTCAGAGAATACAACTTTTTCACTATTATTTTTGCTTATGATAGCTTTAAATGTCACAACTTTGTTTATTTACTTTCATTTCTATCTTATTTCCCAAGTTAATAATGTACATTTAAAACATATTTTAAAGATATTACTTTACTTGAATTACATTTAAAAAAACATTTCCTTTAAAAGGATGTATACCAGAATATTTAGAAAAGAAAACAAAGAAATAGAGAACATGAGACCCTGAGGCCAAAGGTTGTAAGATGTAAGATTCACTCTTATCTGTTGACCTTTTTCTGCCATGTCTCCCACCTTGTGAGTCTGATTCACTACTAGGAATATTGACGTAAATATTTAACACATTTTAAAAGCACTAAAATATATTTGCTAATATAATATTAGTGCTTACAATTAAGATGCCAACCATGGCTTATAATGCTTTGAACATTCAACTAGTATCACTGAAGGTCTTGTAATGCACACATTCTTTTCCAAATTTAAGAGCTAACATAAAAAATAAAAAAATATTCTCACAAAATCACAAATAAATAAGAATGTAAAGCTTTTAAACTGACAAATCAACAAATGTATACAAGAAACAGTATATTCATGGAAAGATGTAGCCACTCATATGTCCTTTCACAGAAAAAGAATTGTTTCCTGGAGTTGAAGGAATAATTTACCATGTCTCTCTCTCTTCAGCTTGCTTACTGATTGCAAATCCTATAGCTTTCCCATGATACTGACCAAAATACCATATCATCACTACAAGAAGTTTACATGATTCTGAATATTTCATAAATGTGTTTCTTCAATCTGACAATAAACAAATACTTTAAAAGGATGTTACTATGATTATCTTATAATAGATGTGCAGAAATAATGCATGTTTTAAGCTGTCATTTCTAAAATGTCCGAGCGAGTGTGTATGTTAGAAATGAGAAACAGAAGACCCCAGCATCAAATCCTACATCTTCCCTTTGGCTTTGTACTATTGGATGTGAGCAAAGTAGGGAGTAAATTCTTACAACAGTCATTAGAGAAACTTTTAAAAGATAGAAATTTCTGTATTGGGAAGTGGCTTAGAGGTCATTGCAGTTAAGCCCAGCAATATTTCTCAGTTCTAATTCAAAAAAGCATAACTTTTTCTTTTTATCTTTTCATTTTTTACCTTGGAAATAGCATTACTGCTTTATTTTTTTCATTAAAACTCCAGTGAATTGGTTCTTTAGCTTCATGAAGAAGTTCTATGGTGTTCTAATTATTTACTTCTATGTATTTGTCTCTTTCTCTTGGCATATAAAACATCTTCCTCCCTATCACTTTTAAGCACTGTTGTTTTATTATACCAAATCATATATAGATTTGAATGAGCAACTTGGTTGTTTCAAATAGCATAATAGACATGCAAAGGTTTGTTTTATAGAAATCTCACTAACCGCATCTGTGAAGGTACAGCCTAAATTGCATAATATAATCTAGTCTTGAGAGTGCATCAGACTAGTGTAGGAGGTCCTTCTGTCTATGTGTTGCTTTTACTGGTTAATAAAGAAACTGCCTTGGCCTGTTGATAGGCAGAACTTATGTAGGCAGAAGAAACTGGACTGAATGTTGGGAGGAAGAAGGGTAGAGACAAGAGACACCATGGATCCGCCAGAGACAGACAGTGGGAATTTTACCCAGTAAGCCACTGCCATGTGGTGATACCCAGATCAATAGAAATGGGTTAAATTAAGATGTAAGAATTAACCATTAAGAAACTAGAGCTAATGGGCCAAGGCTGTGATTTAATTAATACAGTTTCTGTGTGGTTGGTTATTTCAGGGCTAAGCTAGTCGGGCGGCTGGGACAAACAAGCGGGCCCTTTTCCTACATCAGACAAAACCATCATTCTGTAATAAAATGACTTTTCTTTGTTAAGTTCCAAGGGAAAGAATATTTGAATTATTTGATCCAGATTTACCTAGAAAATCAGCAGTAGACTTTCTCCTATGGCCCATGAATTCCCTAACCATTGTTTTTGATCATATTTATAGATTAGGCATGAAGTCCTGTGGTGAATGCCTCAAATTCAGTCAAGATAACCTTCTAAATATGTATCATATTTTTAAATCCATGGATTTGTGTTGCTACTAACCTTGGTCAGAGAAGCATCTCATTGTAATAGGTAGTTGCTAATACAAGTCCCATTACTGTTTAAGTTACTTAGAATAAGTGACAAAGCATGTTCTTCAATAAAGGGGGCATCTATATCATTGCACCTGCTCTGCAAAACTCAAGTGACATTGCAGAAGAGGGTTGGGGTGGAGAAAATGATAAGACCGAGAGGGTGGGGAAGAGTGATTTGAAATGCTTTCTTGGAATGACATGGGTGTTACAAACATGAACTAACAACCATTGTGGCCACTGAACAAGATAAAGTCAGTTAAAATTTCCAGCATCGAGTGGGGAGGGGTTCCCAAAACCTCATTTCTAGCTTAAGAGCTATTAGCAGTTGATGGACCAAGGGCACACAGAAAGTAGATTTTCTTTAGAGGTGTGTCTGCGGGTAGGGTCACCATGCCACATTCCATGATGACACACCCATGCTCATATAGGCAGCACTAATTGAATTTATTAGGTAAATAATAACCAACTAAGTAAGTAAATAAATAAATAAACTGAACTTGATATGATATCAAATGACTAATGATAACCTCAGATTGAGGCTGGTCTCATGTTAGGATAATGGTAAATACTAAATTTAGATACAGATCACAATAACTCAACTCTCCCTGTGGCATGGCGAAGCTGTTAAACATTGTAAATAACTTATTGTAAGAATTCATATGGTATTTATAATTCCTGTAAATAAGCAAATCTGTAATCAACAAATATGAGATTCTTCCCTATATCCTCGTTACTTTTGGGAAAGAAAGGACATGCTAGATTACAATATATCAGAATCATCCACTTTCAATGCCCTACAGATGCCTTGAGAAAGCTGCATGGAAGTTAAAGTTACTTTCTGCTACATCACAAAGGTGACCTCCACTCCAGCCAAGACTGTCTAAATGGCTTGTACCATAATTTCCTTACAACAATTTCCACCAATGCTATGGTGGTACCATAAGGAACTGTTGTGACATGGTACAAAATGGACCACACCATAACTTTATTTGCAAGAAAGTCCTCTGTGATTGGTATAAATAAACCTTTTGTCTACCTAAGTCAGCTGTTTGGCTCACTTTGTGAACCAGAATATAGATATCCTCATTTGTTGGTCTTCTGGTATACTAAATAAATAAATAAAAACTTGAGTGTTGTCTTCTCTTATTTTTCTTTCTTTTTTTGTTTGTTTGTTTTGTTTTTTTGAGACAGGGTTTCTCTGTGTACCTTTGGTGCACGTCCTAAAACTTGCTCTGTAGCCCAGGCTGGCCTTGAACTCACAGGGATCCAGCTGTCTCTGCCATCTGAGTGCTAGGATTAAAGGTGTGCATCACCATTGCCTGGCCAGTGTTGTTTTCTTTGATTTTTAACAATGTTTAACAGCAACATATGGGCCCTAGAGAGAAGGACAGGTGGATTAGTGTGTTCTCTGTCATGTAGTTTCTATTTAATATTCAGAATTATACTAACAAGTTTGTGTTGCAAAGACCAACCTCAATCTGAGGCTAATGCTCAGAACTTTGATGTAATAGTATGCACACTATTCTATAGTGTGCTTTCCTTTCTGTTAGCAAAGGTATTGAGCTATCATAAAAAGAAATGGTTCCAGTGAAGCAATGTAGCCAAGAGTTAACCATAGTGTAAACCATTAACATTAGGAAATCAGATGCTTCACTGCAGCTCCATCGGTTTTGTGGGTCAGGGAATATATAAGGAACTTTGGATACTTCTACTTAATTTTTCCTTGAATCTAAAACTAATGTAAAACCCAAAATCTGCTTTAGAATGTTACCTGTACATTGATTATTTTAAACCATGGAAACTCAAACTATAGTCCAATATCGGGCACTATTATAAACAGAGTATATTATATACAAGCATAAAAATATCCTCTGAAACCTAGTCCTATGTACAATGAATATATACCAATACCATTGTAAATCAACAAAATTTATCTCCCTTTATGGTCATATTTAACCAGGAAGCATCTGTGTTTCATGGGTTCTTGATTGCTTTCATTAAGCAACTATTTATTATGCCTGCTTTGCTATGAACTGACAATGCATGGCGGTCAGCGAGAGTCCGAGTTCTTAAAAATAGAACAGAATGGATAGATGCACAATGAAAGTAAATAGAAAATCAGAATACATGGCATAAAATAAATGATTGACCCATTTTCTAGAATCCCGCAATATTTCAAACTGATATACACATATCACATATATACATGACAAATCAGCAAGTTGTAAAATAGCACCTGCATATCAAGAGCATGGGTAATGCCTGGAGATATCCCTTCATTAAAGGCAAGAGCAATTCCTGGGGATAACCATGTGTTGGGTAATGTGCAAGTCCTGGGGACACCTGTGCATGGGCAAGTCTTAGAGCATTAGCAGGTCATGTGGACACTAACATATGAGTGCAAGGGCAAGTGGCTGGGTACCTGTATATGGGACACAGTCAAGCTTGGAGGCACCCACCTATGGGAGCACGTTAGGAAGTTCTGGAAGCTTCTGATGAGGTAAGGAGTAGAAGGTTGAAGTTTAAGCTGAGGAACATAAAAACTGTGGGCCAACAGGCAGACTAGAAGAACTTGGGTTGTGAGGACAATGTGAAACATGAGGAAATTAAGAAATTACAGAAGGAAAAAAATTACATAATTGTTTTTGGAAAAAAATACATTGAATACTAGCAATTCTGAGATATTTCCTTTGAGAGATATTTTAAATAAATGTGCACAGTCTTCAAAATTTACAATTCAAGTATGACTTAGGATCCAGATTATGCTGGACTCCCAAAGAAGTAATAAATGCTTTTTATATTGCAGGAAACCTCCAGAGGGTTGGTAGTAATATTTCATAATCAAATACATGAAATTATCTCTGTCAGAATGTATGAATTTTTCAGTTTAAATGGGACTAATCAGTTCAGATCAGATTTATCATTAAATGAATTAAGATGAAATGTTTGGTTGTCAGAACATTTTAATTTCAGAATTGCAGATGAGAGATTTTGGATGAATATTAGATAGATTAGAGGCGCACACAGAGGCAATGTGGTTCTAAAAGCCAAAGCAAAGAATTCAGCAACAATTATGATGTTGGTGTTACAGTGATATAACAATGATTTATAGTGTCTAGGAAGGGATCCACAGACAAAATTTGATTCATTGGCTGCCCTTCAATTCTGTGTCAATGTTGGATATATTTTGCTCTCCTACTCAACAGACTGTTTACATATTTTAATACACACTAGATTTTTTTCCCTGTGGTATAAATTTTATATTTTACTGTGACTCAAAGAAAGCTGCACCCCACAGTTTTGTGACCTCCTCTGCTCCACAGCTTGTCAAACTATTTTAGTAGCATATTTCAAAAACCTCTAGTTAAAGTAAAATTCACACTGTTATTAAAATTTGGCAACAAACCTAAGGATAGTTTAAGTTGTACTCTATTCTATAGTATAACATTTAAGAACCATTGGGATAAATATGGATCATTGAAATAATTATGGAAAGCTAATTAGGAATAAGCAAGCAGTGATTTATGATCAGATGAAGGTGATTTCAACTGGGATATGTATAGTAGAGTGGTGTCCTTTGACCTTGGAATACACGTGTTCTGTTTTATTATATCAATCATCCAACAGTAACAAAAAAAAGAGCATGCTGATTTTTAAACATTAAGAACATTCATTTGCTCTCTGAAATACTTGAAAATATTCTTGCATAAAGAGACATTTCTCCACTGCTCAGGATCCTCCCTATGGAATGGTGCTAGCATAGTCTTCATGGATCGATTAACAGTCAAGACAGTCCACCATAGACAAGCAACTAGGTCAACCTGATCTAAATAATTTCTCGTTAAGACTGTTTTCCTTCAGTAAGCACAGACTCTAAAAAAAAAAGACTGTTTTCCTATGTGACTCTAGGTTGTGTTAAATGCACCGTTAAAACTAACCAGTATAACAGTAAAGCAAATTTCCAGTTTTGTGATCTCCATAAGCAATTTAAATTTATGCTTTGGTCCTTTTATTTCTTAGGGTTTTTTTTTTTGGAGTTGTTGTTTGTTTCTTTGAAAAAAAAAAAAAGAACAGTTTTGTTCCAATCCTATTTTAGAGACTGGATACTGACATTGAAGGCTTCTATCATAACTTTGCAGAAAGATATGTGATTTACAGATAGTATCAAGTGTAAAGATTGTATTAGCAATCTGCATTCTTCAAAGTCAGAAAGCTAGATAGTTTGCTCCCAATTCTATCTATCTATATATCTAATCCATCATTGTCTAAATATCTAAAAATATTTGTTTAGTTATATTATAGGTATATTCTACAATATTATCATTTTGAAGTTAAAAACTTACTTCAAAAGTACTTTGTACAAAATAATTCACCTATAGAACCCTTATATAACAAAATGGTCTATGAAGCAGGAAAAATTGAACCAGTGTTCCCCAAGATGAAAACAGCAAGGTGTTTGCCTCACAGAACAAAAAACTATTTCTTTAGGTTTTTTAACTTCCTTCCCTGCCTTCTGACATAAACATCCCCTATTTGTAGACATATTGAGGCAGCTTCATTTGAAAATCCTTTACATCATTGGATTTTCTGTTTATGTTTTACAGACAAGAACTGCCTTTGTACCACTTTTGTGGAAATTGAGCTTCCCACTTCTTACCAGTCTTCCATGTATGATACCCTTCCATTCTTTTGATATTTCCTTCTATCCAAATATTTCCATGGAAAAGAAGTGTACACTAAGATGAGCAAACTATTGGAATTCTCCAAATTAGCCATGTATATCCACACAACATAGCATTATGATATTAGAGAAAAATACCTACATTTGAAAGTTAACAGTGACATAAATGATTTCACAGGACATCAATCATTTCTTTGATGTCTTTCTTGTTGCAGTATTGACTAGTATCCAAAAGACAAACATGTTTGGTACATTAAGACAATTCTAAGATCCTGACTTAAAATGTCTAAAAATTTCATAATTTTATGAAATGAGAAAATGCCCATTCCACAATGACTATGATTTCGAGGACAGCAGAGCACAGCAGAACAATTGCCACAGACCATTTAGTTTCTCTTGAATTAATATTACGTTCTCTTCATTTGTTTAGATATGGGTTGTAAATAGATGGAGAACATGTACTTTATCTATCGTTCCAACAGTTCTTTAACCAACCTGGATGCTAGAATGTTTAAGATCATCCTTTCTCAAAGGTTTCCTACCTTGTACTTCAAGTTTATCATATTTTAGATTATTGAAGGTAAAATCTCAATACGTTGCCATAATAAAGGTGAGCCTAAATAGATAATGTATACATTTTAGCCTCAAACACTTGGCATTATCTCTTGAATTTTTTAGGACACTTCTAAATAGTATTATTAATCATGTATCTGAACCAGCTGGAGGAAATCTTATAAAATATGAAGCAAAATGTATAGAGAAAACCAAACCCAAAGTCATAGTGCAGTAATAGAAAATAAATCCAGGGGTGAAAGGTCAAGCACTTAGCTTTTGGAAATTCATTACTTTACTATTTTTTTTAAATTCACTTTAAGTCAGTCTTAAATAGTTGATATATCAAAATAAAAATATACTTTATATGAAAAACAGCCAATACAACAATTGAAAATTTATGAAATGCAAACACTAATATTAATGATTAACACATTTTCATTTTCAAGTATTTTACCTATTGTTTGAGCATACTGTTTGGTTTTGCTTTTATTTAGATTCTGTATTGTTTTGAATAATTTTTTATGATACTTTAGATTTATTCCCTTGTAAAATAAGGTGTTATGGTGATATAGTCTGCTGTTCTCTCAGTTTTCTTTTCATGGTTAACAAGTCAC
Source organism: Ondatra zibethicus (assembly GCA_004026605.1). Classification (NCBI taxonomy): domain Eukaryota; kingdom Metazoa; phylum Chordata; class Mammalia; order Rodentia; family Cricetidae; genus Ondatra; species Ondatra zibethicus. Next base: position 39,963 of record PVIU01003401.1, on the reverse strand, counting down.
TTTGTGATGTGGAGTGTTTTTAATTATATATGGTCTTATTTGTCTATTTTTTCATTTTATTCATTCTACTTCTGAGATTATAGCTATCAATAATAAAAAAGAAGACATATTCTCAAACCAAAATCATTTGAGTTTTGCCCTATGTTTTCTTCGGACAATATAGCTTTGTAATTTCAGGTTTTACATTAAAGTTTTTCATTCATTTTGGCCCAACTTTCATGCATACTTTAAAGGAAGAGCTCCAATTCATTATTTACATATGGATAACCTGTTTTTCAAAAGTATTGTGGAAGAGAACATATTTTCCCCATTGAACTTTTGGTAAAATGATAAATTACACTTAACCATAAATGTTTGGATATAGTTTGGGAGATTTCTCCATTATTCTACTAACCTTTGAGTCTATTTTTGTGCCAGGATAATACTTTGTTATTACAATAACTTTGTAATAGTAGTTTGAAATGAAATACTTTAAGGTCTTCAGCTTTGGTCTTAAGTTTGCTCTGGTTCTTTGGAATCTTATTGTTGGTCTCCTTTTATCTCTTCTTAGTGATGCATGACTTTTTTACTTAATAATGATAATCTTCTTAATAATCTGACTTATAAAATCTAGACAAACCACAATAAAAGTCAAATCATTAACAAAATATTTGTCACTCTATTTCTACTTCTTTTCTACTTCTGTAAATAATTAAAAAGTATTAAACAGTTTTCATCATAAATCTTTCAAAATTATCATTAAATACCAAAATATTTTATTCTTATGATGGTAAATAAATTTTCAAAACCCTACTTCTTTATATATAATCATATATATTATTAGTTAATCGACATTAAGAGAAGTGAATACTTAAAACAGACTTTCAGCTCTACAAACTTCAAAGATTGAGAGAGGAAAAAAAAAGGTAAGTTTGAGCCAAAATTCAGAATATCTCCAGTGGAATCAGATGTTAGAATCTTAAATATATTGCATATTTGTCCAATCAAAATGAATCAAGTATGTGCATTTGTTTATATGTTACTGGAGCCCATGTACGTGGATCCATTCCACCTTGATCAAAGATCAGAGAATTCAGGCCTATTCTTCCTCCTTCAAGGTTATGATATGATTTTTGACCCAAGGTGTATCTATCTAAAGGATGTTTGACCTAAGGTGTGGTTGCTGTATGTCCTGCCTAAACAACTTAACTTAGGATAGAGTAACTTATATGGTGCAGGTATTGTAAAGATAATTACTTTGTTTTTCCTTGTTTGTATCATGGTAAAGGAGTCTTGTCTTCTTCCCCTGCTGTTGGATTGGGGGTATATAAAGCATATGGAAAATAAATGTGGGAGAATTCATTATTCATTGGGTTATCCTCCCAACTCTATTCTGTGTCTATTTTTCTTTTGTATCTCTGGTTTTTTTTTTGTTTGTTTTCTAATCCACATGCCCCTACCCTAGAACATATAAACTCATCAAGACTTTACCCCAACAGATGTTGCCCCAACATGGGATCCCAACAACATGTGTGATTGCATGGACAATGATAATGTTCTATACTTTCTATTATTAAATGTGTACACAAAGACATATATGCTATGTTTGATCTCTGATAAAAAAATATGACACATTTCATTTTGGGTGTTCTTACTGTTTTCTAATACTAACTGCGATTTCAGCTATTGGTCAAATTATATTTACATATCAGAGAGTGGAATCATCCTTTTACATCATTTTAAAATTAACATTTAATGCACATGCATAAAAAATACTTCTATTATGAAACTTTGATTTCACCACTCTTTACTAAGGAAACATTTTCCAAACTAAGGACTATCTGTATGATTTCATCACTCTTTACTAAAGAAATATTTTCTAAACTAAGGACTGTCACCATAATAGTATACTAGAGGACATATGAATAACACCATAAAACACACACAGAGAGAGAGAGAGAGAGAGAGAGAGAGAGAGAGAGAGAGAGAGAGAGAGAGAGAGAAATAAGGGAGGGGGCTCTTCAAAGTTTCTGTGCTATTAAAAGTCACTGGCTTAAACCTGTGCTGCCATGATTGATCTATGACTTTCCCATGTGGACTATAGTGTTAATCAAAGTAAATATAAATCCTCTTTTGGTAAAGATATTAGAAATAAAGTACTCACTCAATATTTTGACAACAGATTTTGACCCAAGTAAGCAAGTAGTTTAGTGTAGGTGTACTGGGCAGAGATTCTTTTCTTATGATGTTTTCCCAAGATGTCTAAAAATAACTGCATTAGGAAATTTGACTGCTTTTATTAAAAGTTAACATTTCATATCTGAGAGAGTCAAATCCTTTTGAAATGTTTATGAGCAATTGTATTAAAAATGAATTCATGAAAATGAGTTTGAAAGTAGAGAAATGTAGCATCCACCTTTCTCCTCTCCCTTAAAGCTCTTAAGGTCTTAAGGTTCTGGTCTCCCATGCTGATGGTCTATGCAGTGAGTATGTAATAATAACTATTTATTTTGCTATAATATGCCATCTCAGGTAATGCATTTCACCTGATGTACTCAATGCCTGACTTAAGAAAGTATATGTTTTTGCCGAAGATGTTGGCTTCTGATATTCGAAAGGGCAGTGCATTACGTCAACTTGTCTTTTGCATTTTCTATTCAGTTTTCGTTTCTGTAATAAGCTGGGAATACCACATGTCCCTAAAAAGAAATGATAATGAAAACAAGTCTAGATCATCATGTAAGTTTTTCTTTCCTTGTACCTTTTTTGTTCCCACAGGATTATTCTAGATCTTAGAGCACACATCATCCATGACATAGTACGATGTCCAGGTGGCAGGGAGAACTCAGAGTAAGCTCATGTTTATACCTAACATGAACAGGATGGTGGCGGAGGACTACAGGACCTGCTTCCAGTCAATCTTACAGGAAGTTATTTTATTCAGAATAGGGGAGTCCAAAAGAGGCAAAAGAAATCCTGCACTTGAGAATGAGCTTTGCTCTAACTTGGTAGTGGCCACTCCGGCACGTAAGTAGCCACATCAGGCATGCAAGGTAAAACTGCCTCTAGATAAAACAATTATGTGTTGATTGAAAAACTTTAGGATAGGCATTATCATAGTCTCACACAATATTAAAACTATCATATAAGTTGGTACATTTAATGTATAATGAGTAATACAAATTAAATATTGTATTCTGAAACCTATACTGAGATTATTAAATTTGATGGTGTCTCTGCTCATATACTGAAGCTAGATTTTTATCAAAATTTATGATTTATCTTTATTTAATTCTGAATTTCCTCCATTTAAAAGAATATTGACAACATAATCCTGGATAACCAATTACGGAGTCTCATCCCTAAGAATATTAAATCTCCTGCTCTAATCATTCCTTATTTACTTGTAGTTCTCTGTCTAGGAGTAGGGTCCATGACATTCCCCCCACTTCTGTTTTACCACGTCTGTTTGTGTTATTCCTGTTTCAGGCAACGCTGAAATAGTACACAAACAGTGATACCAAAAGGACTTAGCAGATCGCAATTCTATATTTATGTATATATATATATATATACATATGTATGTAACAATAATAAAAAAGTCCTTGTGAGAGGGGTCAGGGTGGGGGAACATGGGAAGGGTTGAAGGGGTAAGGAAAATGGGGAAATAATGCATTTATATCTTAATTAAAAAATAAAAATTAATATATTTCTATGCTACTATAACAAACTGATAGAAAAACATAAATGAAAATAGCTTTTAATAATTACCAATGAAAGTAAATGCTAATTGCCTAAAATAAAAAGTATTGGATTAAAATCACTTTTGCATTACATGATGCTTCAAAGGTATTTGTGGAAATAATTTTTAATAAATTCAAATCTTTCTGAAGTAATATTGATACAAAGCTTTTAAATTTAATATATGGTTCAAAGTTTAATTTTTACTGTTTCTTATCAACAACTGTCTAGTTTGGATTGGTAAATACTTAAGATGAAATTTTGTTTCAAATGTTAGCTAATATAATTCATCTGATGGTTTAGAAAATTTTTGCCATATGATATTTTGGTCTGTGAAGCAGTTGAGAATGTACCTTTTCACAATATTTTGTGATTAATTTAATTTTGCAATGTCCTTTTATTTAACATTTTTTGCTTTTCTATTTTCTTTTCTTTGATTCTATGCTAATGCTGCCATATCTCTCTTCTGACTTATTTTTATATTCTTGTATTTTAGCCTGTTGTCCTTTTGGAGTTCATATTCTTCTGTCATTTTCCCTTATAATTTTTTTTACCTCAGTCTATGACTCCTACTAAAACATGTCTCGCACTTACTGCTTTTAAGAGCATTCAGGCCAAGGGAATATGACAGGGGATGTGAAATAGCATTTAAGCTCATTAAATAACCCTGAAGTTCCCCCAGTGGAATATTCCATTATCAAGCTTTGATTAAAAGATTTATGACATTTTGATTATGAACTTGAGTATAAAAAGTCCCAGAAAATATGGAATTGCAGAGCCCAGAAGTCAGCTGCTTAATCCAGAATGATTTGAAACTGACATTAAAGTTATTCAAACCACTATTCAATTTTAATGACAAATTTACTTCATTTTTTATCTTTTGGCTAAAATGTAACTTGAAACCCTACAAGAGGGAGGAAGCTGCACTTAGCAGCTTCTTGTGCTAATGTTCACTGACTTTGGTGAGCTCCAGGCCCAGATAGTTAATCAGTCATTTCTGAGAATTGAATTTTCAATAAAATTTAATCAGTTAATAGAAAAATTTGTAGTTTTCAGTCAGAAGTAAAGATAAATTTTAAGGGTAAAATGATTATTTAATGTCCCTTTGACCCCTAAATATATCACAATTTATAAATACCTTATAAGTAGAAAGTACTACTTTAAAAAGTATCCATAAGAGAGAATAATCTGTCATGCTATCTACAGAAGTTCAGAAATTATCCAATAAGCAATGACATAGAAGGTAATGCATTTTCAATGAGGATTACTACTGTGATAAAGACCGTTTCCTAGTGTGAGGGATGTGAGCATGGGGAAACGGTCCTTTCAATTCTTCTGTAACTCATTCTAAAGAATTAAAAAGATGCTAAAATAATAAAGCCTTATCTAGTCACACAATAGAGTCACACCTTTAACTGTGCACTTATAAATATTTTTATGATAAATCTATATTATTTTAAAGTATCTTTATAAATTTGTATGTATCAGTCTCAGTGGGTTAATGTTCTGTTGTAAAGGAGAAGAATATAAACAAGTTGAAGTTTACAGCTATAAGAGGCTGATACATTTTTTTCTCCTATGGCATTAAGCTATCTTTGCTATTTTGAGATGTATTAGCAGTCAGAGTAATCAAATTTATCTTCATGACTGGTTCAACATAGCTGTCTCTACTTTTACCCACAGGGCCCTGAATAATAAGCATGATTCTCACACATTTTATAATATTGATTATTAGAAAGTAGATGAAACTTTTTGAAAAGGTCAGAAGAAATGTTTTAGAAGAATCAGTCACACTACCCTGCAATAAATACTTACATTTCGTTGCCATTTTTGAAACTACTCATTAAAGAAATAATTAACAAAATTAACATAGAATTTTACAATTGTATAGATCATTAAATGTGTTGACCATTTAAAAAATAAGTAAGCTATCTTCATTTGATGAGATACCCAAATACCCTTGTATCTTGACTGTTTCCAACATTGTGTTTAGACTTACAACACCCAAAAAGGAAACACAGTTAACTTCTCTGAAAACAGGATTTCTTAGGAATTTTTCTGCCTCCTTACCTAGTTGGAACTCTTTGTCTCTAAGGTACTGTACAAATAAATCTCTGAAAATAATCATGTTAATTCAATGTCCCTAATTTGGGGTTTGAAGACTATGCATGGCTTACTATAAAGTTGGTATGCATTTATTTTCATTCTTGAAAAATAGCTAGATATATAAAACAGCAAAATGGAGTGCAAGTTTTGACAATGATTTCATGGACTTAAATATTTATTTTTTCATAAAAGAAACAATTATAAAACTAAAATAAAAATACAAGAAGCAGCTATTAAATTGAAATGGGAAGCAAAACTACACATAGGAGTAGACATAGAACATATGCTTTATGAACTCCCATATGAGTAGTTAAAACCCTAAAAGAATCTAGTCCTTATTTCTTGGAGGATAATGTGCTATTCATAATCCTTGGACCTGGAGTTTCAGATGATTGTTGGCCACCGTGTTAGGGCTGGGAGTCAAATCTAGGTGCTTTGAAAGAGCAAAAATGACTCTTAACCACACTGCCAATCTCTGTCCAGCTCCTTTTCTCTTTTTTTAAATTAACCTAACAGTTTTAAATTGAGTTACAAAGTAATGGATTTTTATATGACTTTCACATAGCCTTCACTTTGGTTAAACATCTCACCCTATCATCTCTATTATCTACCTCATCCTTGCATGAACATTTTCATCCCTGGTATTTTTCCTTTTTTCTATCTATAGTTCTTAGGTATTTTTTACACAAAATAGAATATTTATGGAACTATATTATCAGCAACAAAATAGCATTTTTGAATCACATACTGGTGTGCCATATTTTGCTCAATTTCTTCTGTGACTACAAACCCCTTGATTTTGTTTTGCCTCCAACTCTTCACACATATGGCTTTACTTCATGGCTTCCTTGTCTCCTAAGTTTATTTGGTTCTTGAAAATCTTCAATATTTCCAAACAGTTTAGGCATTACCATCCAGATATTTTGAGGCATGTCATGTACCCAATGACATTCTTCCTTTATTGTATGTTTTAAAAGCTAACTTACTACTTTTATTCACTTATCGTTGTTTTTTAAGCATCTACTAGGCACCAGATCTTATTTTGGTGAGGAGGCAGCACTGCACAAAATAGATACAGACCCTTCCTGTAAGAATAGAAGTTCTATATTCTTTGTTTACCAGAACAGATTCTCATAGTCTTGGAGAGTAACTACCATACAGTAATAATCAACCTCTATTTAGTTGATGACTCACACAATATTCAGTAAACATGGAATTCTATAATTTGATCCCATTGTCATTACATTCTTCTTTGTCAATTCAGTAAAATCAGAAATACAAAACAGCAACTCATTTTGTGATAAAGTCTTCGAAGTTTACTCTGCTCAGTTAGGTCAGCGAAATAACGACCTATGAACAGTACATGATGGTGTAGTGAATGTGACATAATGAGAGGGTAGGGAACAGTGGCCAAAATTGCTCATCATGCCTGATACTGGATTGTGAACTTTGAAGCTCCTAGACCTGCTCATTGTCATTAGTTTCTTATTTTTATTACAGTTCCAACATTTACCTTGAAACTTGGAATTGATGCATTCATCCCTTCCATCGTTTCTTGGTGTAGGAGGTCCTTCCGACTATGTGTTGCTTTCATTGGTTGAATAAAGAAACTGCCTTGGCCTTTTGGCCAAGAACTTAGATAGGCGGGGAAGACAGAATAGAATGCTGGGAAGAAGGGCAGAGTGGCAGATGCCATGAAGCTCTTGCCTGAGACTGAAGCTGATTAGAATCTTTCCCGGTAAGCCACAACCTCCTGGTGTTACACAGATTGGTAGAAATAGGTTAGATCAGGATGTGAGAGTTGGCCAAGAAGAGGCTAGATATAATGGGCCAGGCAGTAATTTAAATGAATACAGTTTCTGTGTAATTATTTCAGGGGTTAAGCCAGCTGGGCGGCCGGGACAAGGCCTGCTCGCCTCTTGTAACAGTTTCTCTATCTCCACTAGCTGCTGCTACTGCTCTTGTTTTGTTTGGTTCATTCTCAATTACCCATAAGCCTACTCTAGAAATGAACACCTTTTAAAGAGACATTTTTCTTTTTGCAAATAGAGTTTAGTGATCAGTAGGCTTTATTTTATAATATTCTTCCTGTGTAGTTTTGAGAAGTCTTTGTTCATCTTTTCTTTATCTTGATGATCTTCTCACTTATCTTTCTCATTCTTTTGAAAACAACACTCAAATAATGCTGTTCCAGATACTTAAGTCTTCTTGAGTATGGCAGTGCTATTGTCTTCCACTGGGAACAGTTTCTGGAAAGCATAAGTCTTACTCCTAAATTACTCATTTGTAAATTTATGAAAGACATATCTAAGAAAATTAAGCATATATCACATTTTCTACATATGTAAAATACCTACATATGTAGGTGGTATGTCAAAATATATACATTTGCAGGTAGTGTATCTTGCTATAAAGACAGTCCTCCATGGTCCTTTCATTCAAACCATCTCAAATCTCTGTTTATTTTCTCATTCATTTGTTATTCATAAATCTTCTAAAATTGGAGATGTTGGGGTTCATTCCTTGTATCTTCCATTGCCATCATTTCTGTGCTTTCCAAACAAATCACTAACCACTCTGGGATTTAGTATTTGTAGTTTCAACTTATTTTACATCAGCACCTTATTAGATCACCTTTGTAGCCTAGAATTTTTGTTGTGGTCTTTAGGTCCTTTAAATTTGCTTACATCATTTTAGGACTTTTTTCTGTCCTTTACAAATGAAACCAGTAGTCTTATAAAAAGTGTCAGGAGCCACCTTTTTTGGAGTGAGTCCTGCAGATTTCCTAGCCAAAGCAGGTTCATGCGTTCCATGGTAGGGGCATGAGAATTAGAAAATTTAGGTAGGAGGAACAGAGATCAAAAAATAAATAAATAAATAAATAAACAAACAAATAAATAAATAAATAAATAACCACAGAGACATAGGAAGTACCAGGAGGGCAATTCAGAGAATACTGAATGCTGAATTATTCTTCTGACTTCTGAGTTCACCTGTGTTTAGTTTTTCACATACTTTTATACCCCAATACCAAAGGGGGAAAGAAGGTAAAAGACGACTGCTCTAATGTGATCTAGAGAAGCTTCTATTGTTTAGGTGTTGAAAACGACCTACACTAAGTATCCTGAAGGCATCAACTCCCTAGGTCAAACCTCCTATTTTAAAAGGAAGAGAAGTATGCTTGAATTTTGTGTCAGGGTGGAGTGGATATACCTCCTTGGGCTATCTTAATGTCCCAAACACCAAGTAACCACACCCTAGGTTTGGGTGTACAGCCACAGTTACTGTCAACAGCTTCGAATAAGCTCAAACTCTATGACCTTCAGACAAGGTAGAATAGGCTCACAATTTTGTGCCTCCACAGAAAAGATTCAGCCTCCCACTTCCTCCATCACTCCTACTACATACACCTGTTCACCGATTTTCTTTTCATCTCAGATAGTTCTGTACTGGATCCAAGCTTCCAAATTACCTACTGCAAAGAGGATTACTGTATCTGAAGTCACAGATCAGCAAAAGTGGCATTTTTTTTTCTTTTGGTTTTTCGAGGTAGGGTTTCTCTGTGCAACAGCCCTGGCTGTCATGGAACACATTTTTGTAGACCAGGATAGGTTGGAAACCAGAGAGTTCGACCTGTCTCTGTCTCTGAGTGCTGGAATTAAAGGCATGAGCCACCAGCACCTGGCCAGAACTGGCTTTAAAATCATGGTCACTTGTGCTTCTTTCTCAATTTAGTTTGGCTGAGATATTCTTATGCTTTTTTTTTTTTTGGTTAAATTTCAAAACTGTTCTTAAATACATGAAATAAGAGGTTTAAGGTTTCTATGTGCCAATTAATTATTTAATTTCTTAACTAAATTTTAGTTATTACTTTTATCTCATTTGTGTGAATATTGAAAATGCTTTCTGATAACATCCTTTATGTTACAGACAAATGTCACTGTCAAAATGTTTTAACTTGTACAATTCTCTTAAGAGGTTGTTATTGTTTTCATTTTTAATTTTTTTAAGCTTTCAGTACTATAAGCATATGGGCTATAATACTCTCTCAATGTTTTACATACTTGTATATTAGGATAAATATCATCCATGTACAGCTGTTGTTCACTATTATGTGAGGAAGAATCCTGAATGCTTGGCCCTCAGTCCTATATTTTACATTAAATATTTCCATAATGCAGGCAATTCCTTTTTCTTTTTCCTTTCTTTGTGATAAAATCTTCTTTGTAGCCTAGTCTGGCATGAAACTCTTGGTTATCTTCTCTCAGGCTTCCAAGTGCTATGGTATCCCAGCCTATGTCAGCCAATCTCTTACGTTATAATACAGATATAATTTTGAGTGTATCATAAGTAAAAGTTCTTTCTTTTCTCTTAAGAAATCTTCTGTTTTAAAGTAAGTTCCCAGAATATAATTTGATTGATTTAATCATTTTATAGTAGAGTTTTCCATGTCATGAGATTTTTGATTTCATTTTTCCACTATGCTGACATTTTTGTTGTGTGCCTAAGTGATTATAATATTCGGTTCATTACGCCACAAACTTTGTATTTTATATTCATTAGCCCAATTAATGCATATCACAAACCTACAGGGTAACTGCAATTATTTAGGTAAAACGGTGCAGTTCCGTAGGGGCCAGCAGTAGTGGGCCACAGGCCTCTCGTGGCTGATCCCATCCCCCAGGCTTCTGTGGGTCCCAGGGAGGTGGGAGGCGGTGGGATAGCAGGTCCCAGGAGGAGCCACAGCAGGTGAGAAACAGAGGCCATGCAGAGAAAGTGGGTATAGTTTATTTAGTGGGTTATGAAGGGAAGGGGAAAGGGCAGAGGGAGGGAGAGAGGGATAAAAAAAGAGACAGAAACAGAGAGACAGAGAGAGAAACAGATGGGGAGAGAAGAGGCTGCAGCCACCTCTTCCAAAGAGATAGGGCAGCAGGCTGGAAGCAGAGCTTGCCTAGGTGGAAAGGGAGAGTGGGCAGGGCTTGTCTCTTAAAGGGACAGGACAGATCATTACATTCCCATCTCTTTTTTATAATGAAAAAGGCGGAAAGTTAGGCACAACAGGTTAAAGGAATTGGGACGGTGGATTCTCAAGATTGCTTCCTGCTTATTTGTGGGTGTCATCTTGCGGGGGGACCCTGAGAAATCTGGGTGCTAGTAACATCTTGGGGTAGTAACTTTCAGAATTATTCTCATTATTATTTTATTTTCAAATTATTATCTAAACTATGCCACTTTAAATGTATTTATTAATACAATGTACCTGTCTACTTTATTCTCTATCCATTTATTATACCTTAATTAGATCAATTTTTCAAATGTAAAAGTAAAATATCCTTTTCATTTCCCACTTCCCTAAACACAAAATTCTTCTTTTTACATTTCAAAGGCCTTCCAATCTTTCCAGTCACCAGCGTCACTGTTTCAGGCTGAACCACTACACCTCAGTCGAGAAGGGCAGTAGAGTACCTACCATCTGAAGGTTCAGCACTCTTTCAACCCTAAACCATACCCAGTTCAGGAGTTACCTTCTTGTGACACATTGTTTGTATGTTTGTTTTGCACGCTGGCTGCAGTTTTTCCTCTATCCTCTCTTTCCAGTCCCTTGCCCACCTCTCTCTACCCTCACCTCTCAATGATCTCTGTTCCTGGAAGGGCAGGCCTCCTGTGGATACCAACAAATCATGATATAACAAGGTGTAGTAAGACTAAGCATCTATCCATGTATTAAGGCTGGGTAAGGTGACTCAGTACAAGGAATAGATTCCCCAAAACCAGGGAAAAGCAGAGGTAGTCCCTGCTCCCACTGTTAGGAGTCCCATAAGAGGACCAAGATGCACAACTCAACAGTCACATATATTCAGAGGCCTTAGGTCCATCCCATGCAGACTCCCTGATTGGCAGTTCAGTCTCTGTGAGTCCCCACAAGCCCAGGTTACTTAATTCTGTGCTGTTTCTTGTGATATCCTTGACCCTTCTGACTCTCAGTATCCTTCCTCTCTCTTCTACAGGATTCCCCAAGCTCATCCTGATGTTTGGCTATGTGCCTATGAATATGTTTCTATCAGTTGGTGAATGAAACCTCTCTGATGACAACTGGGCTAGGTACCAATCAATGAGTATAGCAGAATGCCACTAGGTATTGTTACACTGCAATTTTGTTGTTGTTTTATGTTTTGTTTTGTTTTTTGAGACAGAGTTTCTCTGTATAGCAGCCCTAGCTATCCTGGAATTAGCTCTGTAGACAATCTGTTTGCCTCTGCCTCCCAAATGCTAGCATTAAAGGTATGTGATACCACTGCCCCTTACAAAGCATCTTTTCTCTAGTAGTGTTTGATTCTATCTTAAGTATCTGGGTCATGTAGCCTGTGGGTCTTGGTACTCCAGGCAATGTTGGGGTAGGCTTATTATTCTTGCATTGTTTTTAGGCCAAACTGGTTACTGGCTGCTCACTCCCTCAATCTCTGGGCTCCCTATCCCCAACACATCCCATAGGGAGGACAGACTGCAGATCAAAGGTTATGTTCTTAGTTTGGTGTCCTAGTCCCTACACTGGAAGTCTTGCCTGGTCACAGAAGATAGCAAGTTCAGGCAATGTATCCATCATTGCTAGGAGTCTTAGCTGGGATCATTCTTGTAGATTCCTAAGAGATTCCCTTGTGTCAGGTTTCTACCCAACCCCAAAATGCAGTCCCCTTTCCAGAAGTGTCTTTCAGTACTCCATCCCCCCAAAAAACCTAATCACTCATGTTGCTATCCCCATTTGCCCACAGTTCACTTAAAAAAATCTCTTATATGTTCCCTTCCCAGGGAAATCTTGGTGTCCCTCCATGAACTTTTCTTGTCACCTAGTCTCTCCAGGTCTGCGAATTGTAGCATACTTATGCTTTATTTTACACTCCATATCCATATACAAGTGAATATATACTGTTTGTCTTTCTGGTTCTGGGTTACCTCATTCAGGAGGATTTTTTTTCCTAGTTCTACACATTTGTCTTCAAATTCCATGATGTCATTGTTTTAAACAGATGAGTAATACTCCATTGTGCAAATAACTCTAACCAAGCTAGCGAAAGACCTGTATGACGAGAGCTTCACGCAAAGGCCAACCAGGCTACAATCTACAACCCCAGAGAAGATAGGGTTAAAAAGTAATACCTTAAGAGGGACACATATGGAGGGCCCCAAGGAAAGGAAACAGTGAAGATCTTCTGGGTAAACTGGGAGGGGGTAGAAGGTGGGGCATGGGGGAATGGGAAAATGAGGGATGAGATGGCCAAAGGGGGAGGGATAGAGAGGAAGAAGAATTAAAGAGATATCTCGAGAAACGGAGCCATTGTGGGGTTTTGAAAAATTCTGATGCTAGGGGAATTCTTAGAAATTCACAAAGGTGATCCCTGGAATGTGATTTGATCTGTTAAGAGGTGTGTGGGGGGGAATAGCAATGGGACCAGAACTTATCCTGGGTGCATGAACTGTCTTTTTGGAACCCATTCCCTATGATCAGACACTGCTCAGCCTTGATAGAGGGGGAGGGGCTTATTCTTCCTCAACTTGGTATGTTGGACTTGTTGACTCCCTAAGCAATGTCTTTACCCCTCTGAAGAGTGAGTGGAGGGGAGTGGGGGGGGCAGAAGAAGGAGAGGAAGAGGGAACCGGTGCTGGTATATAAAATTAAGAAAAATATTTTAAATAGAAAAATTAAAAAAAAATAATTTCAAGTCTTTGAAGAAAGAAATTGGAGAAAATATCAGAAAATGAAAAGATCTCCCATGTTTATGGATCCATAGGACTAACAGTTAAAATAGTCAGTCATTTTACAAAAAGCAATCCCCATTAAAATCCAAACACAATTCTTTACAGACCTTGAAAGAACAATACTTAACTTCACGTAGCAAAGCAAAAAATCCAGGATAGCTAAAGTAATCCTGTACAATAAAAGAACTTCTAAAAGTATCACCATCTCTGATTTCAAGCTCTACTACAGAGCATGTGTTGGCATAAAAACAGACAGGTGGATCTATGAAAGTGAATCAAAGACCCGGACATAAGCACACATACCTATAGACACCTGATTTTTGACAAAAAAAAAAAGCCAAAATTATACAATGGAAAAAAGAAAGTATCTTCAACAAATGATCCTGGCATGACTGATGTTGGCATTTAGAAAAATGCAAATAGATCCATATCTATCACCCTGCACAAAACTTAAGTCCAAGTGGACCAAAGACCTCAGTATAAATCCAGATGCACTGGACATGACAGAGGAGAAAGGGGAAATAACCTTCAGCAAACTGGCACAGAAGGCAACTTCCTGAACAGGACACCAACAGTGCAGACACTAAGATCAACAATTAATAAATGGGTCTCATGAAACTAAAAACCTTCTTTAAGGCAAAAAACACTGTCAATAGGAAAATAGCAGCTTACAGAATGGGAAAAGATGTTACCAACCCTCACATCTGATAGTGGGCTTATTCCAAAATTAAGAAAAAAGAACTTGAGAAATTAGACATAAATAAAAATCTAATTAAAAATGGGGTACTGATCTAAACAGAGATTTCTCAATGGAAGAATCTCAAATGGCCAAGAAACACTAAGAAATGTTCAACACACTTAGCCACCAGGGAATTGCAAATCAAAACAACACAGATTTTATCTTATATATGTCAGAATTGCTGACGGGAGTGCAAACTTGTACAGCTACTTTGGAAATCAATCAGAAAAGTAGGAATCAGTCTACTACAAGACTAAGTACCCTAGCCCACTTTTAGGCATATACCCCAAGGATGCCCAAACATGCAATCAGGAAACTTGCTCTACTGTGTTTACAGCACCTTTATTCATAATAGCAAGGGTCTGGAAACATCCTAGATGTTCTTCATTCAAGGAATGAATAAAGAGATGCGGTATATTTATACTTTTTTCACTACTCCAGATCTGTGCAATGAATATACCCTTGTGCTCACATAGTTCAAAATAATTATTGTTCTTTTAATAATGCTACACTTTTTTCCAGGAAACACAAAAATTTACTCATCAAGGCCTGGTTGAAAAATTATTGGAACTATGAGTACTACTTTCAGAGAAGAGACTGTCTTTCTAAGTTACAGAGCCATTTACCCAGGTCATCAATACTTTGCTCAAAAACTTAAGCTTTATGCTGCCAGTCAAAAGCAGAGAATTTTGACATCCATATTTATGGGCAGTCAAATCCAGTCAACAGTGTCTGGTGACTCTCTTCGTCAGTTGAATCATAAGACTCTACAAAGTATCAAATATCTTCATGCCCTGGACAACTGGATGCCCCTTAAAACACACAAAAATGTTAAGTTATATAAAATAAATATGTCCATGTATAATAGTAAACTAGAAAGTAACAAATGCTTTAAATTTATGCAGAATAGAAGGCTAAAATTAAACCGTATTATAGTACTAGTTTTGTAAGTTATTTTTCACTTATTTTATAATTCTGGATATTGAGTCATATACTTTATGTATACTAGTTAACACCCTACCACTGAGATAATTTTCAGAACTTCCAAATTTACTTTTAAAGTTTATTTTTCATGTCAAAAACACTGATCCTCATTACAGATTATTTCTTATTCATCTACCATAATGTCTTTGAGTACCCTTGGTGTAGGAGGGTCTTCTGTTTATGTGTTGCTTTCATTGGTTGAATAAAGAAACTGCTTTGTCCTTTTGATAGGGCAGGATTTAGATAGGAGGGGAAAAGAGAACAGAATTCTGGGAAGAAGACAGGCAGAGAGAGCTGCCATGGAGATGCCAGGTCACACATGCTGAATCTTTCCCAGCAAGCCACGATTATATGGTGATATACAGATTATTAAAAATGGGTTAGATCAGGGTGTGAGAGTTGGACAAGAAGAGGCTAGATTTAATGGACCAGTCAGTAATTTAATTAATACAATTTCTGTGTGGTTATTTCGGGTGTAAGATAGCTGGGAGCTGGGACAACAAGCAGCCCGCCCGCCTCCATACTACATACCCTAGATCCAAATTTTTAATTTTTTCTAATCACAAATGAGGGATAAATTTCTGAGTAGGTTTAGGTCATTCCCTCTATTCTTTACTGTCTAATAAAGTCAGAAATATCTGCTTCTAGAGCAGTAAACTCTCAGAAGCCTCTGTAGGACACAAGTTATTTCAGATCAATTGTAGCAGAGTTATTTCTAAATTCTTCAAACAGTTGAATTTTCCCTTTTTCCATAACCATCACCCAATAAAGATGGTGTTCTGATATCTTGAAACATAGCTGAGAATACATAACTACTGAGATATGATAAATACTCAATTACACTATATTAACACACATATTAATCATGAAACTTGTAGTATATCTTTTTGGAAAAGTTTTTGGCTTTGTAACATAAATCTAACTCCTCTGAAACACTCTACTCTTCTTAATGCTTTTTGTTTCTCTTGTCCTCCATGACCAGCTTACAGCACAACTATTTCATATATATAATTTTAGTTTTTCAAGACAGGATTTCTCTGTGTAACAGTCTTGGTTGTACTTGGTTGTCTCTCTTTGTAGACCACAGTGGTCTCAAACTCACCTGCCTTAGTCTCCCAAGTGCTGGGATTAAAGGCATATGTCACCACCACCTGATTTCTTCTTTATATTTTCAGCTATTTTAAAATTACTTTATTCCTCCTTTCTTTAGTTTCTAACCATTAAGATTCTCCTTCATGGCAATCATAAAATACTTAAGGATATATGTCATGGAATTAAGCTTCAAACTCAAGTTTGGTCATACTAATAACATGACTTTTATACTATTTTATTTAGAGGTTTAATTTATCATTCTTTTTAAGGAGCTCTAAATTATTAGAATAACGATACTATTATTAGGTCTTGCATCAGATCTTCTGCTTGTCTACCTTCCCCTATAAGGCCATCTGATGGGCTCAGAAATTAGCTTCTGTAAGTAAAATCCCCTCAGAGTGTTCTGGTCAGATTGAAGAATCAGTTAACACAATGCAGGCAATAGCCTCCCAAACCCCACCATTTCTTCGAGTCTACTACTTCTGATCATGTGTCAGAAACAGATGTCCACTACCCCATAAAATACTGAGAATTAATTATACCTGAATCCAGATTTGAGGAAAGTTCACACTTTACTACCTTTTCAACTGTGAATGTGCCTCCTTGGTTTAGCTTGATCTGGCATCCCTTCTGTGTATTGCTCTGTTCATTTACTTTGTTACTTAACAAATCATATATCTAGAGAGTTAGACAACATTTATGTATATTGATACAAATTTAAGGTTATTTTGCTATACAGTATATATTTTTCTATTCTTGTTTATGATATCATACCTATACAGCTCATTAAAATTATAAAATTTTAGTCCTGGAAAGCCACTTATAATAAAAAAACACAGATTATTGGTTAGTCATCTATAACAATCAAATCTATAGTAATTTTAGGTATGTTTTCAATGTCATACAAAGATATACTTTATATAGGTAATCTTCAAATCCTTCAAAGATATACAGAATATGGCATTTGAAATATTACAATAACATGAGGCTTTTTGTGACAATGATACACGTCTGCTCCTGGCAGCACCAATTTACTTCAAGAAAGTATGATGAACATCAAAGAATCTCCATATGGAGTTTGCTTTATTTGTGGCAAAAGCTAGCCACTGGGCAAAGAACTGGCCTTGCATCAATTGCTGACACTATGTTGTCCAAATTCTGTTAGCAGGACACATAGAAAGACATCTTCCAAACAAAATTGTAGCTTCATGTAAAAGTCTGTCAGATATTTTAGGCCTGTAGGGTAAATATGGATGCCCAAACATTTCAGAGGGACCTGGGGGTGGCTTTCTAAGTATCCGTAATTTTTATAGTTTTGGAAGTTGCTTTCTCTGCACTTCCTGTTTACTCAAGTTGTATTTTATCCATCTTGAATCTATGAGAGAGATTGAAGATTTATAGCTATAGTTTTACATTTTCCTTGTTATCAAATTCAGAAAAGAAACTTGCACAAGATATATAACACAGAAAACTGTTCATTTGTTCACAGTCATACAGACCCAAATAATCACACAGAACCTATAGCAATTGTGTGTGTTCATGTGTGTGTGTGTTTGTGTGTGTGTGGTCTGGTAGTGGAAATTGAAATTAACATAAATGGGGTACTCTTAAGATTTTGAGACATGTCTCACTAAATTCCCCCATGCTAGCATTAGCTTGTAATCCTTATCCACAGTCTCCCCAGTGCATAAGAATATAGGGCTGAGCCGCCAGGCCTTGCTTTGGATGGCAGTTTAAGTAACATTATTTTTCACTTCCAGCTTTTTAGGAAATTTATAGTTAATGTATAGAATCATAAATACATGGAAAACCAGAACATATTTGTGACAAAAGGTTTTTTCTTACATATTTGTAGATATTTATGAGGGATTAATATCGTTCAATTTATCCCTACTGCTTGTACTAGCTTTTTGAAATCCATTCTCTTTGGAGGGATACTTTGCTCAGTCTAGATACAGTAGGGAGGACTTGGTCCTTCCTCAAAGCAATGTGCCCTATCCTTTCTGAGGACTGGATGGGGCATGAGTGGGGAAGACAGAGGGAACAGGAGGAGGGGATAGAGAGTGGGAACTGGGATTTCGATGTGAAATAAAAAAATAGGTTTGTTTTTTAAATAAAATAAAATTAGGGAAAAGAAGAAAAGCACAGACATCTAGCAAGATGTCACCACACACAAAGGTGCTTGCTCTCAATCCTACTAACCTGAGTTTGATGTCCAGAACCTGCGTAATGGGAGAAAATTCCCATAGGCTGTCCTTTTACACTCTGACACTAAATAAATACATACATGTATGCATAAATGTATTATTTTATAAATATATCATTGGATTATTAGTAGATAATTTTGAAATTATATTTACTTGTTATAATTGAGAGAAATAATATTTTCTAGCATAACAGTGTTTAACTCTGAAGAAGAAAAACTGAGTAATTCACTCTAACTCTAAAACTGTTTGAAGCAGAAAGAGGCACCATGGCACTTTATGAAGTTCATTACCCAGTTTTCTCTCTCATCCCTGGTGGTGAAAGCAGGAATTTCAAGAAGAGTTACACATTGAAAACTTACTGAGATAGACTACTTTTCTAGCTCTTTATGAGATGAGCTATGACTCAAAAGCATGTAGGTATCTTCCAAGTTGAATATAATTGTGTCTGCCCTGTTACAGGTTACTCCAAGCTTTTGTTCATATTATTATCCAGAATACAATTCCTAAGATTCCATTCTGTGTTTAATCAAGAAGAAAGTTAGCAAATGCCATCTACTCATTGTTGCACTTTTTAAGCTAGAGTAAATAAAACACACGGCAGGAGTGAAGTGGGTAACACACAGGGAAAGAGTATTACTTTACTGCTTATACTTTTTAACATACCAAGTCATCTTTTTTGCTTTTTATTTACATAAGCCCAAACGTTAAATAGAATCCTCCAGTAATGTTATATTTTAACTTTCTTATGGGGACTCAAAACAAAGGATTCTTATTCAACAACTTCACTTCCAGAGAAAACACAATTGTCCATCACTCAATGTAGTCTGTTTGAAATATTGAATAATATGCCTATCCTATTTCAAAATGTGAACATATGAGTTGCGTATCAACATGGTTAAATGAGAGGTGACTGCCTTAAATCCGATGACCTTGCTACCTTTTAGTCGCAGTTTTAGAGAGCAAACTTGTTTTAATTAGCAGTCAGCAAGCAGACTGTAACTTCAGTGAAGGAGCATTGAAGAATCGCTGCCTATTAACAACCCAGCGGTAAGTAAGCCAGCACAAATACTTATAACCAAATAGTGTGCATTGCAGGAGTGGAGAGGATTAGCTATTGGGCACACAACACAGTGGAGGAAATTGCTTTATTCCCAGTACTGCTGGGTACCAGGAGGCAATCACTGTGCCTCCAGCCCATTAACAGCATTCAGAGTGTTGCTTCCCATAGAAGGGGTTATTGGCTAACCACTGGGTGACCAATTAAATGCTATGAATAAGTCCCAAACCCAGCAGCATGGGGCCTGTTTGTGGCACAGTGGTATCATTACTAAAGTGAAAACTTGATGAGAAAGGAACATATTTAATTATAGAACTATACAAATGGCTAATTAGGACCATAAAGTGAAATGAATGACTTTCCAGTGGATTTTTGAATGTTACCGATAAAGGCTCAGCTTCTTTGGAGACCATGAAAGTGATCTACAGCTAGAGCTTGCATGTCATGGTAATGGATGGATCTTCATTAGAGGGAGTGTTTTTGACCTGGTTGCTCAGGTAGCATGGGTTCTAAAGACAATCCTTGATTCTTTTCACTGTGAGGGTTCTTCCACTCCAACCCCCTGGTCTCTCATGAGTTCCGCTTGCTTTCACAATAATTCTTATGGGTTTGAAAGCAGAAACATTATCTACAATAGTCACTCTCTATCAGTTGGAAAACTCAACCACAAAAGGATATCACTAGTTTGTGGAAAATGCTGGTCCATGCTTCATAGTTTTATTAAGTTCTAGTTGATATCTCAAAATCTGCAGCTACTCTTTGCTAATCCCCATGTCTCAATTGTTAAAACAGCATGAATCTTTTAGATGGAATGTTGCAGTTTAAGCTGTGCCTACGTAGTGTCAGTGTTTAAATGAAGGGAACATTAGTAATCTATGTGGAATCACCAAAACCAAAGTAGGCAGATTGACCCTGTCAACTGTTAAAGAAAACCTGTTTGATATTGTCTGTGTGTTTTATTTTAAGTTATGTTTAAATGAAATTTATTCTGGCTTGTTCAAGAAAACTTAAACAAGCATTTACAATGTACAAATAGCTATACTAAACCCCACAGAGAAAATGCCCTACTTTGTAGAGTTGGGAAAGCACCAAAAAGGAATTATGTGATCTAACCAACCAACAAACAAAACAAAACAAATAAACTGAACAACCAGAAACCCCTCATGCTTAATATTAAGTGCTTGCCTTTGCTTACATTTTATTAATAAGAAATACAATTATCACACCCCTGGCTCTCACACACCTGGCTCTCCCATTCCAGGTACTTAGTATATTTTGAAAACTGCAAAACCACCTTCTAGTTGTCCAAGATTTAGTGAAAACCATTGTACTGGCTGAGCTTATAACCAAGATCACTGGGAACTTCAGTGAGGCAGTATAGAATCTATACATTTGGAAACACTGTATATGTCCCTTTGTGTTTTTGTTAACATAATAGTCTAAGTCTAGATACATATGTTCCCAGCTCTCTATCTGAGAATGGTACAAAAGCATTTTGATTGGATTCATTTCGACTAAGCACAAGAATTCTGACTTTGTTGGCCAATTGCTTTGTCAAAATTCCTTTAAATATAGTCTTGACTTTTAAAAATCTAATGTCTCAAACAAACTTAAGAGTTCTGAAATAGAATAGGATGTGGACATATCTATATAAATCAGTCTTTGCTCATAGGAAAAAGTGATATCTTCTGACACTTAGACATCTCCAGGCTGGAGAAGCCCAAGTTATTCCTGTCTGTCTGTCTGATTTCCATTGAGTTCAGACCTTTATACACGAGTAAATTTTACTCTTAAGACACAATTCTTTTATGATTCTTTCATTAATTTTTCTAAATACCCAGTATGGTTTATAGAACACTGAAAACATTTCTCACAAGTTAAGAACCATGACCCTTCACCCTGACAATTCTTTAATCTTTTTTTTCTCTAGCAGCAAGGTGGGCTTATTGTTTTTCATCTTTTTTTTTCTTCACTTGTTATTTTAGTAAAATCTTTTCTTTTTCTCACATGTTATTTTGTCTCTGAAATTTTTCTTTTTAAAATCATATATACTGTTGGGCATTTTGCAAAGTGCATGTAGCTAAAAATAGTGTCTTGATTTGGTTGCATAGTAAGTTTTCTCATTGCTTCTAATTGTGAAATGACTTTATATTTACTAGATATATCACCAACTTGTTATTGATTAACTTCACCATAGGTCATCCATTATAGGCATCAAGTTTGGCAAACTTCATATTTAGCTGAAAAGAGATGCTTTCTTCTCAACTTAAAGATCAAATTAAGTGTAAACTTTTGTATTTTTGTCAACATTTCACTTAAACTAACAATAAGAGAAATATTTAAATTTAGGACAATCCCACACACACATACACACCCACACAAGCACACACACATATATACTTAATATTTGATGACTCATTTGTATTATTTCTGCATATAGCCCTAAGGCATGATGAAGAAATTATCCTACAAAAACATAGCAAACAATTTATACATTATATACACACATACATTCACACATGTGTGCTCATGTGCACAGATGCACATGCTCACACAAGCATACTTACAAGCTTGTGTGTGTGTGTGTGTGTGTATGTATGTAATGTGGGATTTCCCTCTGTATGCTGTTAATACCATTAATGTATAAAGAAACTGCTTTGATTCTATATCAGGGCATAATTTAGATAGGTGGGGAAAACTAAATGGAATGCTGGGAGAAAGGATGTGGAGTCAAGAGAAGCCATGCAGCCCTACTGGAGACAGACACCAGGACTTTAGCTGGTAAGCCACAGCCATGTGGTTATATACAGATTAATTGAAATGGGTTAAATTAATTTGTATGGGTTAGCCAATAAGAAACTAGAGCTAATAGGCCAAGCAGTGATTTAATTAATACAGTTTCTGTGTGATTATTTTGGGCTAAGCGGCCAGGAACTAACTAGCAGCTTCCCTACAACATGTATATTTTCCATTAGTGTGCCCTCTTTCTCTCCTTTACTGAAGCATTCATTTCATCTGATTCTGTTTTATAGTCCCTTTTTAAAACTGAATTTTTCTTACTTCTCTCATTTGCTTTTCTACAAAATAACAAATGATCCAAAACCCTTAATTACAATGATCTATAGAAGGCAGAAAAAGAGACAAAGCTTCTGTATACTTACACTTAATTCTGAGTATGTCATATTAGAATAAAATATTCTGTACACAGTTGGGGGGAGTAAGTTCCAACCATGAACTTAAGTAAGTTGTAAGGCAGTTATAATTTCAAAGTCAATATAATAATACAGATGCCTGCTTATAGTTCATAAATGTTAGGTATGCCAAGTGAATAAGTAATGATATGTTCCAGAGAAAATAACAACAATAATTTGCTGTGGGCAAAGCAAAATTAAAATACAATTAAATATAACTGTGAGAGTTATAAAACTTTACAGAGACATTAAATGTAATATATGTCTTCTGTCAATATAAAACTTCAAAAGTGACCTACTAGATCCAAAACTTAACGTAATTTGTGTAAACCTTGCAACTTGACTGTAAATTCCAGAACCAACAAAAGAAGCTGGACTCAGTTACATCTGTAATCCTATCATCCCTATAGGAAATGAGGGCCAGAAACCATGTGTTCTCTTAGAAGTTCACAGGGCAGGTATCCTGTGTACTCAATGACAAAAAACAAGAAATTCTTCCTCACAAACAAGGTGGAAATCTGAAACTAACTCTTGACAGTTGTTCTCTGATTTCTAGATGAGTAATGTGGCATACATGTGCTGGCCTTCATATATACACCTGCATATATACATATACACACCCACACATGATCACCCCATCATATAAACATAAAGAAATTGAGTCTGAGTATATGACCTTAGATGCATTTTGTACATGGAAGTTTTCAAGAAAATTCAATATATTCCATCACAATTATACACAGAGAAAATTCAGAAGTGTGCAAGTGGATACAACAGTTTTTGTTAACTAGGGAGAAATGAAGTGCAAGCTATGAATATACAACAGGGGACAATTGTTACATTTTAATTTAAGCTACAGATGAAAATTTTAGAGAAACAATTAGATTTTATATAAAATCTACTAGATTTTACAAATATTAAGTGCTAATTATTTACATTTCTAAACACATATCTAAGATAAAGATATTTTTTAAAAACACAAAAACCAAGGCTTTACAAACTGACTAAATTGGGATAAATTAATACCCTTTATAGAAATAATAGAATTTACCAAAGTCTTGTTTTTAGTTAAGTAAAGAGCAGACATACTACCAATCATAAATATATATGTTGTCATATGAGTTGTGTCAAAATATTCCAAAATAGCTTTTCTAAGAGAAAGACAAGGGGGTACACATTTTGTATCCTCTGAAGAAAGGGCACCATGACAGTATCAGAGGTACGTGAGACATTCTTTAAAGACAAAACAGTGGAAGGCAAGGACAGCAAAAGAAATAAGCAGAATGATACAGACTCAACACTCATGAAGGGGAAGCAAGTCACAAGGAGGAAGCAGAAAGATTTATATCAAAACAAAGCTTGGAAAAGTTTATTCAAGACAGTGATGAATCCCAGGACTAATATTCCCAGTGAAAGGGACACTGCCCTGTGTACCTTGGCTTGTATTAGTGTTCCCACTGTGTTCAGACACAGCACGAAAACTATCTACAAGAGGGGTGTCTTCAGTAAAAATGTGGTCATGGGTTCAAGAGAGCAGGAAGGTCCTTTCATCAGTTATGCTCCCTGTAGTGGAACATCTGAGGCATCAGGTTTGTAGCCCAAACATTGAATTGACAGATATAAGTAACTGGTTTACAGATAAATTGTACAACTTTTATTACAAAATCAATCTTTAATGGAGATTTAATTTATTCTCAAAGATGATTTCTTCAGTAACTGGAAAAATTGCATTGTTCCTGACAATGACATAACTTTTAAGTTCAGATCTTATGTGAAAAAAGAGCAACAAAGTCAAAGTAGAAAAGTACAAAATGGAACAAAGAATTATGAATGTACCTAGTAAAAAGAGCAACGAATAAAAGATGATACTAGGAAAAGTGACATTTTCAAACATTCAAGTTAACAAAATAACATAAATGCATAATTATATTTAAAACAGAGCAAATGATTCATCTACAAATGGTGAATATTTTAAAATATTGACACTGTAAAGATTCAGTAACCTATAGCCTACAGGCCATCTCCCTGTTTTCATAAATCTATTTTATTGAACACAACCTTGTACCTTTGCTTATTTATTGTCTACAGTTATTTTCAGGCTACAGTAACAAATATACTCCATCTCCTACCTTTAAGATGCTGTCTATAACTCGCCACCCTTAGGATGAGCTAAGAGAGTGCCTAGACCAGCAGGTATCATCTCCCAGTTATGTATGACAGCAGCTTATTTCCTACTACTTGTCTGTCATTTTCTAATATGCCATTTTCTAATATGTCATTTCATACTGAAAATGAACCATAGTGATTCATTTCTTACATTCTGCCTAGATGGATAATGCTGCATCCAGAAGCCAGATGTTACTAAAGAAATAATTCCCAGTGGTGGGTAAGGGATACTTCTCTGTGAGTAGTTGTTGCTTAGAGAAGACCTAGTCCCCAACTCTAATTAAGCGTACTCTCGATTACCCATGATAACTAGATTATAAGATGTTATCTCTTAATTGAACACACTTTGGTTGCAAGATATAAAGAAATGGAAGTGAGCTGGAAGCCTCCTCCTTGTTGGCTAACTCTCCTGATACAAGAATATTAAGGCTATCATGGGAAAAAAGGCACCAACATTTTTCCCAGTACCAAAACCTGGAAACCATAATACTCACCAGCCAGGGTAGATAAATCCACTGTTGTGTGGATCATTGCTGATTAGAAATTAACTACTTTCTGATTTGAACAGGCCCTCTCCATGGGTAGAACCCAGAACTGGTAAGTTAAACTTGGTCAAAGTGTAAGTCTATGGAGGTCATGGGATTCTAGCAAGTAACATACTACTGTTGTATGGCTAAACTGAGATGAGGTCAAGCTACCCTCTAAATATTTAAGCTTATACCCATATATCAGTGCTGCTTTCTGCTTTAATTAGACATGTTTCCTTTTGCAGTAGGCTGCTGGTCAATGTGATAAAAGCAAGTCACTGCTGAGTTCTTCACTGTAACTCAGAAAATAGACTCACCACTACAAGACTCACTGCATTATGGAGAAAGAAACTAAGAAGATTTAATACATGGCAGGTTGGAAATATTTTTGTAGAATGCTTTATCTGAACCTGAAATGGTTGTTAAACCGGTGATCTCACTGAAGAAGTGGCTAACTGCCCAGACCTGCTCAAGAAGTGGCAAACAATATTTACAATGGGTAGGGAGAAAGGCTTACAATACCCCACCCATTCTGGAGGAGTTCCAGACAGTTAATATTGCAAAGTTAGGAGAGTCATATATTTCAGTGGTAGAGCTACTGATTCATTATATTTTCTCTGGTAAATCTTTTTCTCTCGTTTATTCAGGCAGTGCCAAATAAATGCAGTGGGTAACAAAAGAAGAGGCATGAAAATAGAAAAAGAATTTAGGAAAATATACAACCACACAGTAGCCATCTGATAATCTACAAATACAACCAAAATAAATGTATTGGAGAAAAGATAGCTTCTTCAACCATTGGTCATAAAAGGAGGGATTTCAAACTCTAGAATATTTATTATATAATGTTTTGTATTCTGAACTAATAGGACAGGGAGTTTGAGGAGAGGCTATACTAGATAACAATGAAGAGTGTAATCCTCTAGAGTACCAGCCTATGGGGAAGAGGGCAGGAAGTGTTCATGGTCAGGGACATTAAGAAACATTGTTTCTTGCCAAATTGTGACACCAACTATTATTCCAAGTCATAAAATAGTATTTTCTTCCCTTTTTCTGGCCTCTGGAATTTATTATTACATAGTGAAGATCTTGCTTCTCACGCAGGTCATTTCTCATCTATGACTTTGCACATTGTTTATTTACAACTTTTATTTGGGTTAAAAGACTATAGGATTCCATAAATCATGTATTTTTCCATTTAATTTCTTCTGTGACTTAAGTCTCCTCCCTCACCTCCTCAACTTTCTTTGCTTAAACCTTTCATTGCTAATGCTCTATCTTTTCACTTTCAAATAACCTAATATTTCTTTTCTCCATATCTTAAAGTAGTCTATCTTTTAATTTTTTTTAGTGTTCTGGCTTCTACAGGTTGTGCAAGTTTCAAAGGAATTGAAGATTTAAAGCTAGGTGCTGAAATTTGAAGAGGAACATGTACCACGTGTATTTCTATACCTGCTTTACCTATTGCAGTATAGTATTTTAAAAGTTAGATACAGGCAGTGTATTCTGGGTTGGCGCAGCCATGGCGGCTCGTGTCCTTTCCGTCTGTGTCCACCGCCTGCCCGCGGCCTTTGCGCCGCTACCCCGGCTTCCCACACTGGCCTTGGCCAGGCCATTCAGCACCACTGTCTGCCCTGAGGGAACCCCGAGGAGGTCCGGGACTCTGCAGTCCGCCCTGGCCCTCACGCAGGTGCCTGGAAGGGTCACACACTTGTGCCGCCAGTACAGTGACGCACCCCCTTTGACGTTAGAGGGAATTAAGGACCGAGTGCTGTATGTCTTGAAACTCTATGACAAGACTGACCCAGAAAAGCTCTCAGTAAATTCTCATTTTATGAAGGACCTGGGCTTAGACAGTTTGGACCAAGTGGAGATTATTATGGCCATGGAAGACGAATTTGGATTTGAAATTCCTGATATAGATGCAGAGAAGTTAATGTGTCCACAAGAAATTGTAGATTACATCGCAGATAAGAAGGATGTATATGAATAAAGTTTCAGAGCCTTCTTCCTCATCGGGAGGACTCCGAGAACGCCCGATTTCATCATGGCTGACTGACAGCGGTTCTGTTGGACTTGTATTTAAATTGTCTGAGTGTTTTACCCTTTGAAAATAAATCTATTATACAACTAAAAAAAATAAAAAATAAAAGTTAGATACAGGCAAAAAATTCCTGAAAAAGCTTCAATATTTACTGAAGTAAAATTAAGAGTTCACAAGTAAAACAGCATAAAATCAAACAACATAAACTCCAAAAAAAAAAAAAATCAAGAGAGCATATGCTCTACATAATGGGAAAAAAACCTTTGCTGCTTATGTATTTACAATAGATTACTGTCCATAGAATATAAAGAACTAAATATTCCAAACCCAAATAAGTCAATCATTAAACTGACTAAGAAAATAGACAGTTGTCAAAAGGTAAATTAAAAGGACCAGGAATCATTTAAAACATTTTAACCACCATTTGACATTGTTGTGGAATATTTGTTTAACTATGCAAAAGATTGTTGCATTTGTTTATGAGGTGGAATATCTGTTTAACTATGAAAATATCTGTTGAATTTCCTTATTTATGTAATGATGTGTTACTGTTTTACCTTGCCTGCCTAAGGCATCTGAATGATCTAATAAAAAACAGAATGGCCAATAGTGAAGGAGGAGGTATAAGTGAGAGTAGGGAAAGTAGGAGGAGGAAATTAGGCTCAGGGTAAGAAGAAAAAAATTAGATGCAAGGGAGACACCAGGAGCCAGTAACTCAGACAAGGATGAAGTAGGAAAGTAGGACATACTTAATGAAAGAAAAGTAAAAAGCCCAGAGGCAAAACATAGATAAATAGATACAGATTAACCTAAACTAAAAGAGCTAGTGGGATAAGCCTAAGCTATAATCAAGCATTCATAATCAATAATGTCTCCATGTCTTTATTTGGAAGCATGTTGGCAGCCCAAAGAAATTTGCAGCTATAAATGGCACCTAATGTGGAATCCAAATGTCCACCTAGGGTCTGAGAAAACTGAAAAGAAAGAAAAATGAATATGTCTATTTTCGAAGGCACTGTTTTGCAGCAGAGTACTTGAGCGATCAGCAAAATAAATGGAACAGCAAGCTATCTAAAAAGTGCCTACCACCATGTGGGCACCAAGTTCCTAGAGCTGGGGTCGTAAATGTACCTGTCCATTTAACAGAGTTCCAATGCAAAATTTAGCTCTCAGCAAGGCCTGCAGGCTTAATGTTTTGCTTTTCTGGACCAAAGAAAGGGGTGGAGCCAACTTCCCAAGCCACAAGGTAGAGGGTTTAGCTGCTACTTAGTAGTTTAAGGTTTGGCTCACATGATCAGAGAACACTGCAGTTGCACGGTAAAACAGCTCCAGTCTAAAAACAAAACCTTTAAACAGTTTATACTGTGCATAGATGCTTAAGAAAGAGAATGAAATGAGTATAGACAGTCATAAAAAAGAATACATAGTTTGAAAATAATTAAGTAAAGTCTTTAAAGAAATAATACGATACTATAAAAAGAATAAGTCACATAAAGATAGGAAATACATAGGGAATCTGGACTCTGTATGGTGGTTTGTTGTCTTTGAAATTTTTTAATGCCGATGACCAAACAGCAGCTGCTGAGAGACATGGAATTGTAAAAGGAAATAGTGAATTAAACCAGCCTAGATACTTTATGGATGTCTTAACTTTAAAATGTAATTCAGAAAATGTATTGTGTTGGGAGAGAGGTTATTCTGTTTCCACAGGAAACGGAAGACTGGGTTCCTTCAAGGTTAATATATACCATATTTGATTAAAATAAAGTCTCATGAAATCCTTGGCCACAGACATAAAGAAATAAAGCTAGAAAATCTACAAGACAGGTTATATATAAGTTGATATAGGAACAGTGTTGTGGGATATTAATTAAATATGTGTTATATTTGTTTATGTTGTGGAACATTTCTTTAATGATGCAAAGATGTGTCACATTCTTTTATGTTCCACTTGTTTAACTCTGTTGTGTTACTTTGCCTGTCTAAAACACCTTATTGGTCTAGTAAGGAATTGAACAGCCAATAGCTAGGCAATAGAAAGGATAGGTGGGGGTGGCAAGAAGAAACAATAAATAGGAGATATCTGAGAAGATTGAGGAGAAAAAAAAACTGAACTACATAGCAAGTCACGGAGTAAGAAGAAAAAAAGGCAAAAACCCAGATGTAGAAGAAAGATGGCATAATTTAAGTTAAGAAAAGTTGGCTAGAAATAAGATGAGCTAAGGCCAGGCCTTCATAAGCAAGAATAAGCCTCCTAAGTGTCTGTGAATTAATTAGGAGATTGGTGGCAGATCTCCCCAAAGAGTAAAGAGAAAAAATCACCAACTACACAACAGTTTTGAGACTGGGTGAGACATGAATAATACATCTTGTTGGTTACAGAGTCTTCATGACTTATTAATCCTATTCTTTCATATGGCATGGGTAGAGGTTTGGTTATACAGTCCTAACAAACTTATAAAATTGACAGATGTTTTACCTGCTGAAGCCTAAAACAACAAAAAAAAATCATCTTTGTCTGGCTTGTGTACAATCCACAATACATGTTTGTGTTAATGCAGATATGTGTCACCTTTGAAAGTTTGTGTGTTTTCAGAGTAAGGGAATCAGATAGCAATGAAAATGTGTGGCTCAGGTGTTCTATGCTTTCAGAGTAACTCTGTGACAGTTACCTCAGAGTTTTGCATTTAGGAAAATTTCTAGGCTGCTAGATGAAATGATTCAACCTCCCAGATAATTGTAGTCCAGATTTTAGATAAGCCTTGTACTTTCCCATCATAAAGATATTGAACAACAAATATTGTACCTGATTGGTCTAATCAAAGGTGAACACACAATATTGGCGTAGGAGGTATAGGCAGGAATTTCAGGTAGGGAAAATAAGTTGGAGAAGAAATTTAGCCTCTGTAAGAAAGAAAAAATAGACACCTGGGAGACACCAGCCAGCCAGACAAGGAAGAAGCCCAAAAGTAGGATATACAGAATGAAAGGAAAGGTAAAAAAGCCACAGAGGAAGCAGAAAATAGGACATAGGATAAAAGAAAGGTAAAAAGCCCCAAGGCAAAATATAGATGAATAGAAAAAGTTTAAATCAAGTTAAAAGGGTGACTGGGACAGCCTAAGATAAGGTCCAGCACTCATAATTAATAATAAGTCTCCATGTATTTATTTGGGAGTTGGTTGGCAGCCCAAAGAAATTTGCAGCTGTATGATATCAAATAAATAAATATTGGTGCTATATTGATGTGCTTCTTTCTCCAGTTTGAATAACTTTTATTAAGAAAATAAACAACAAATCATAGAACCCTTATATACTGCTCGGATATAAAAAAACAATATTCCAATTAAAAACAAAAACAAAATCCTATCAAACTTTAAAACAAAGTTACTATATAATCTAGCTATTCACTAGGTATATTTCCTATATAATCTAGTCAAAGTACCACAAAGGTACTTATTCCACAAATTATATTTTTAGTAATAATCAATAAAGTGTGAAATCAGCCTGGGTGACTATCAACAAAGAAACTGATAAAGAAAATGTTATGTGTATACAGAAAGAGATTTTATTCATTAACCCCAAGGAAAATGAAATTGTAATATTTTCAGGAAATAAACAAAATTGAACCTCATTATATTAAGTAAAATAGAGTCACCTCTGACAAATATCACATTGCATCATGAATCCTAGATTTTATACAAACATATAAAATTGCTATATATGATATGATAGGTGGGGAAAGGTGAGAAAATGGGAGTATGCACAAGGGCTTGAATATGATCAATGTGCAAAATATAATTGACAGAAAATATTAAGAAATCAATCTGTCAAATAAAAGTATGGCATTAGCAAACAAATTTAAATATCATATTCCACAATAACATTTGCAAGAAGAAAATAAGAGGGCATATGTAAAAAGAAAATGGCTTATTTTCTTTTGTTTTTGAAGAACTGTTCAAAGAAAAGTCATTAGATCTATAATAGGAGAAGTCACCAGAAGTTACATTGATCATCAGAAAAGCAAAAATTTGTTTGAACAAGTCAAACACAAATGGCAGATCTACTACAAAAGAACTACAGTTTGACAGATGAGAGATTTCTCAGTGATAATTAAAACCTGAGATAATTGGGATAATAGCTGTCAAA
The DNA here is from genome assembly GCA_004026605.1 of Ondatra zibethicus. Classification (NCBI taxonomy): domain Eukaryota; kingdom Metazoa; phylum Chordata; class Mammalia; order Rodentia; family Cricetidae; genus Ondatra; species Ondatra zibethicus. The sequence continues at coordinate 8,228 of PVIU01003401.1, read as the reverse complement.
TGCTGAGAAAAAATACACATAAATATAGAATCATAGATAGAGAAAAATAGCCTTTCAGTATATAATAGTTACTTTCTTCATTGCTATCACAAAATATCCAAGAAAAGCTAATTATGGGATGGCGAGTGACAATTACTCTGAGTGCACAGGCAGTGGCTCTCCATTGCTGGCAGCAGACAGTAGTGAGAGCTTGAGGCAGCTGTTCACTTCAAGCCACAGACAGAAAGGCGGGAGAGAGGGACGGAGGGGAATACCCTTGCTCCATTCACTTCATCTTTTACATAAGCATCAGATTCCTTCCCATGGAATGATGTTGCCCATTTTCAAGGTTTTATCCACTGATGAAAATAACTCTCACCCCTCATAAGAGATGCTTCCTTTTGCTCTAGACAGAAAGCAATACAAAAAAAGTACCACTGATTAAAGATTAAATGACCTTAATTAATACATTTACAACACAACCCCTACACCTAAGGTTCAGGAAATATCACAGGAGAAAGGTGGGAGTAAAATTTAGGAGCCAGAGGAAAAAGAAGTCAACTTCTTCATAATCTCTACCAAAAGACAAAGGAGGGACAAGAAATGGAGTGGAGACATGAAATGGGGAGGGGGACATGTGATGGAGAGGGGAACATGTGATGGAGAGGGGAATATTAAATATGGAGTGAGGACATGAGATGGGGAGGGGGACATGTGATGGACAGGGGAACATGTGATGGAGAGGGGAACATGTGATGATAGAGAGGGGAATATTAAATATGGAGGGGGGACATGAGATGGGGAGCTAGTGATGATGAGATGAATTGCAGAGAAGTTTGGGTGAAGTGATGAGTAGATAATAAATATAATCAAAATACATAATTCTTAAATAAGTAATACAAATTATACCTTATTAATTTTTTTAAATGTGTTTTATGCTTGACTTTAGGTAAGTACACTATGTGCATGACTTGTGCTTCATTGGTCAGAAGAGGATACAAGTTCCCCTAGAACTGCAGATCCAGACATTTACAAACCACAGCTGGGTTTTGGAAACTGAGCACAGGTCTTTTGCAAGGACAGAGAGAAGTCTTAATTACAGAGCCATCTTATTTACAGAAACTGAAAGATAATCTTAGGTTTGATATGAAAAGCCAAAGTCCCTAGAATAGCCAAAGTATTTCTAAAAATAAAATTACTCCCAGAAATATCACTGTCTCTGATTTCAAATTATCCTACAGAGCTATGATAATAAAAACAGACTGGCAATGACATAAAAACAGAATCAGTTAATAAGAAACCTGAGCTAATGGGCTAATCAGTTTATAACTAATGCAGACTCTCTATGTGACTTTTTCTGTGACTTACCAGCTGTGGGAACTGGGCAGGACAGAAACCCCAACAAGCAGGCCCCCCTGTTACATTTAAACAGGACAAGCGTGACGATCTAGGAGAGATCCTACCAGTATTATTGTACAAAATGAATATAGTATTAAATCAACTCCTAAATGAGTTATAAGCATGCCAATAGAACAGTGAATCTCCCAACTCCCACCAGAAATTATCAGGAGATGATGGTGAACAAAGAAATCCACATATCAATATGCAGAAAATAAAAGATTATGATGACTATCAGAGAGACTCCATCCAGCAACTGATAGATGCAGAAACCCACAGCCAAGCATTATGCAGAGCTTAGAGAACCCCATGGAAGTAAAGGAGGAAGTCTTATAGGAAGCAGAGAAATCAAGGACACCACAGAACATAGAATCAACAAACCAGGACTCATAGGGGCTCACAGAGACTGAAATAACAATCAGGGAGCCTGAATGGGTCTGATCTAAATCCTTTACTTATATATTATCCTTTTACAGCTTGGTGTTCTTGTGAAACTACTAACAGTGGGAGTGAGTGTTGTCTCTGACTAGTTGGCATTCTTTTGGGACCCTTTTCATCTATTGTGTTGACTAGTCACCTATCATATGAGGGCATGTATGTTCAAACTTATTGTAATTTGTTATACTATGTTCAATTGATATTCCTGGGAGGCCTGCTCTTTTCTGAAGGGAAATGGATGGGGGAATGAATGGATATGGGGGGAGAGGGGTTTTGAGGGAGGGGCTGGGAAGAAAGGAGGATGAGGAAACTGCAGTCAGGATGTAAAAACCACTATAATGTATTCAGCTCTAAATGGCACATCTAGATCACACACACACACACACACACACACACACACACACACACACACACACACACACACTTCTAAGACTCGGCTATCACTGTAGAAAAAAGAATAAAAAGATTATAAGATCCAGAGGCAGTAGATGTCTATAACAAGTCAGTGCTTTCTAAATACAACAGTGCATTTGTATACAGAAACTAACACTGGTCATGGCAGCATGGGCAAGATATGTACAAGATCAAGCCAAACAAAATCCTAGCATGAAGGAAGGAGGTGTTCATGACACCCTACACATAGCTGAAGAGCTACTACAAGCTGATAGATACTAGAATAGGAAGAGTCCATTTTGTTAAAAAAAAAAGGCTTCTGGTCCAATATCTAACCCATGGTCTAATAGATGGGCCTACAGCCATGTGCATACTGCCAGCAGTTAAGTGGACGCAGTGGTTATTTAAAAACAAAACATGAAATTCAGAAAGACTAGTGCTGAAAAAGATGGGAGGAGATTGGATGATTTGCATTAAGGGGTAGGTTTGATCAAAACACATTACGTGCAGGTACAGAATTCCCAAATAATAAAAAGAAAAGGAAAACAGAATAAGTCAATTTTGTTTCATGTTATTAGATGTGTGGATTATATTGCACTGCAGAGCGTAACATGCCATATATAGATGTCCCTAAACTTCAGTACACCAAGATGTTAATGTTTTTATAATAATGATCTTAAAAGAGAAAAATTAAAGACAAATTAATTTATTGTGGTGGGCTCTGATACAATACGACCAGAGTTTTTAAAAAAAATATGGAATTTATGTATATGTACATATGGAAGACGTATGAAGACACAAGACTCAGACAATCAACTCCAAGTCAAAAAGAAAGACCTATAAAAAAATCCTTTTCTGTGGTCTTTAGAAGGAATAAGCCCAATGATACTTTGATCTCAGACTTAGTCCTTTGAGAACTACTCAGAAGTGTATGTGAATAAGTTTTCATGGTTAAAGACGCCCATCTGTGTCTCTTTGTAGCAGCGGTGCTAGGGAACTGATGAATCTGGCTTTTTGCATTAATTAAAATGGTCATACTGTAAGTTGCATGCCTAAGAGCATTCTGTTGTCACAATTGGCCTTGATTTCTTGAAGTGTTGGGGTTTATTTGGAGTCTGGATGCATTGAGTGGTCTGGGGCAGAAGGCAGGATTTTGCCCCCAGACGGACAGATTCTCTATGTCATCTGCTATGTGAACATGAGAATGAAAAGCTGTCTAGAGGATATAACAAAAATAAACCAGAAGGTTTCCCATATGTTCTTATTATGGATCAAGGGAAAATGTCTTATATGAACCCCCAAAGGAGCAAAGACTAGTGTGAGAGGTTCCATGTGTTACCATTGTTGAATCAAGAGAAATGAATTTGTTCTCAACCTTAGTGGTGCTTAAGGCTGGGAAAATGGCTAGTCATTCTAAATGAATTCTAACATCCATACATTATAAAAATAAGCATTTTAGAACCATTTTTCATTCTGGTAAATTTTTAAAAAGTGATCCTCTTTTGCCTTTTCTACTGTGTTAGAAAAGGAAATAAGGAATGTATTCATTAAGCAAATCAAAAAGGTCACTGAAATATTCAGTGGAGGAAAACATTTGTTTACAGCCAGCAGTTACTTTTTTATCTGTAGCCCGGCAGGGAGGTTTCCCCAAGAAGTCTTCTGAAGCCAGCTGATATGGCAGCGTGCTTCTCTGAGTAATGAGGGAGAGGAAGGGAAGCTGGATGAAACTGCACATTTCTCTCATCTTCACAGACAGCCAGTACTCCTAGATTTAGCATAGAAACGCAAAGTACAGACTCCATTTCACAATTTGAACAAGCTATAAAGAAACTTTCAACATAAGACTGAAATAGTACATGTTTAATTGAATATTAAAATAGTCATGTTTCAAATTTATACAAATTTAATTGTTCTATGTGGGAACCTGTTATAAACTTCCAATAGCCTTTTCTTTCACTGTTTCCTTTCATGGTGCCTCTGTTCCGTGGTAGCTGAAGATTTTAGTTTTCTAAGATTTCTAAAACATCAAGAATTAAGGAAATATTAGCTCGTGCCACCAGAATAATAAGTATCAATATTAAACCATATTGATACCAAGAAATCAGTTCCTATCAATTAAACAACTTGTCCAGGGTCAGAGACCTTGAACATCTACCTACACAGGCTATAATCTCCAAGTCAACTGTGAGTGTGTAATTTAGTTTTAGTTTATTTCTTTTTTAAATGAAAATAGATTTTGTTCATACAATAAATTGATTCCCTTCCCCAAGCACCCTACCCACCCAAATCCATACCCTTTCTTTCGCTCTTTTATTAGAAGTCACACAGATATCTAAAACATAATAATATAATAAAACAAAGCAAACAAATCAGAATATAAAAAATAAATAAACAGGAAAAAAAGAGCCAAAGAAAAATTACAAGAAAAATGTATGCAGAGACACACACATTTGCACAAGTAATCCCATAAAAATAGAAATTAGAAGCCATAATATCTGTGTAAAAGACATGGGAGGAAAAAAGTTGCCCAGATGAATAATTATGTGAGAAAAAGCTTCTTAAAATACCATTGAGTTCTTTTTGTGGTATTAGAGTTATACCTCAACATGATAAAGATGATTTGCAGGAAGCCCACACCCAACATTAGCCTAAATTGAAGGAAATCCAAATCCTTTTTTTTTTGTAGATTAAACCAGCATAGTGTAAAAATTTGCATGCCTTCCTAACTCATTAATCTAATTTGTTTATAATACTTTATGCAATCCTGTCAAATTATGACTCTAAGAAGATACTTTAAAACACAAAAGCAAACAAACAAACAAAAACACTTAAAACTGCACACTCTATATCAGTTGTTATCAACTCATGGTACAGAACCCCTTTGGGGGTTGAATGACCTTTTCATAGAGAACACATATCAGATGTCCTGCATATTACATATTTACGTTTGATTCATAATATAGAAAATTAGAGTTATGAAGTAGCAATGGAAATGATTTTAAGTTTGGGTGTCACTAAAACATCGAAAGCTGCTTTAAAGTTTCAAAATATTAGGAAGGTTGAGAACCACTGCTTTACACAAAAACATACCATAATCACTCTTCAATGAAGGGTATGTGTTGTTGTTTTGTTGCTGTGTTGTTGTTGTTGTTTTGCTTTTTTCCTATCTATAAGTGTAAACATCAAAAAACTTTTCTATAAGAAACAAGTGGAGAAAAATCTACTACATCAGGTTGATGTATACTCACCACTAGCTGGTTAATTATCTGTTTATAGCTTAAAATCTATGGATATTTTAAGAAATACCCACTCTCCTCCTAAGCTTCATCTGGAGGTAAATAAAACTTCTACATTAAACTTATTTTAATATTAACCTTCATATGTGTATAGTTATTTTATAAATTTATGCCCCATAACTTTTAAAAGGTATGTAAAGGAATGAGATGTGAGACCAAATGAAATGGAAAGTATTTCCAGAAATGTAGTCTGTACTGAGCCATCTCCAACTCTTGTTTTATAGTAATAGATTTATAGTAATAGAAACTGATAGCTCTAGTGAACACTGTGCTAGATTCTTAGCATAGATGACTAACTCAAAATCTACAACCAGTTGAAGAAGTATATATGATATTTTATATAAAATAATTATAAGAAGCTCTGAATCAATGCAAGGATCAAGAAACAGATTGAATCACTATTTTACAGCAAATTTGTATACTATGTTAAGTGAAAGAATTCAAGCACAGAATGGAAATGACATGTTTTCACATGCAATGAAGGTACAAAGGAAATTTCAGAGATATGGAGAAAACATTTGTCATGAAAGCTAGAGAAAAGAGGAGGAAAGACAGAGGAAGATCTCTTAATTCAGTAAAAAAAAAATACTGGTGAGGAATTCTGTCTAAGCCATTAGAGAACAGTACAGAGACTATAATTCACAACAATTCAGCATGTACTACAAGAGAATGAAGTGGCTGGCAGGTGACACAGTCAATAAATGTTTATCACACAAGCACTATGACCTGGGTTTCAATACACAGCACCCATATAAAAGCAAATAAAAATTGGGGTAGTGGTTATCCCAGGTCTGGGGGTGGACAGAGGCAAGGGGATAACTGGGGCTTGCTGACCAAATGATGTGAGTGAGTTTGTGAGCTCCAGGCTCAGCGGAAAACTCTGCGTAAAAAAGTAAGATAGAGAACTACTGAGAAAGACACATGACACTGAACTCTGGATTCCATATGAATATCCACACACATGAATAAACACACAAATACACGTGTTCACAACTTAATATGCTCAGAAATGAACATGCTCACATATTAATATGAACACACACACACATACACAATGCTATAAGAGTTCTACGGTCACTAAACCAAAGACTAATAAATATCTGAAATGGAAAACTTTTCCTCACTTTCTTATTCCATGTGGTATATGTATTGAACATGTCAACTAGAACTCTAAACAATTTAAAATTAAGTATACTCTCACTTATGGTTATCTGGGTTCAAATTTATGGTCTTTAAAATTCTTCCTTGCCTTTTCTTTCATCTTGTTAGGTCTATTTCTTTAACACAGACTATGATGGAGACCCTTCCCAAATCATCATCACTGGAGTATAGTTGGAAAAGACTGTTCTACCTCTGTCTAGACATGAAGGAAAGGAAGAGAAAAGCAATTATCAGCTTGATCCAAATTGCTGGTAGAAATCTTCTTAGTTCTTTCTCAGAGTAACATTGGGAGGTCTTCTAGACAAAGTCCAGAATGGCAATAGCACAGTCTTACATATGTCATTTTTTAGATAAGGAACACAATAAACATTGTCACTTGATTGAAAATCTCAACCTGATTGTCAGGATGAAGAAGTAAGGCCTAAATCATGGACTTGAATAGAAACTCTTGGAATTCAATCTGTATGAAGTAGACCTATTTGTCTTCTATCTTCTCTTTTCATTGAAATAAATTATAAGAGACTGGTGTGCCCATACATGAATGTTCCTGTATAGGAAGAGGTAGGAACTTTAAATCATTTGTTTGTACATATGATAAGCAGCATTTCTGTTCCAGAGCCAGTCTCGAAATGAATTATGGTCCAACTGCTTATTAGTGCTATAAATAGTAACATGATTTTGAGAATCCTCTCTGTTTTGTCCATGGTTTCTTTTTATAAAGTATGAAAAATAAGTACAATGAGTAATAAACAGTAGTTCTAACAGTGTCCAATGCACAGTAATGCTCAAGAAGGTTATCTAATACAATTGTGTTAGCTGTTGTTATCATAAAGGGGACTTATTTCCTGGGAGTAAACCATAAAGGACCAGGATCCTTGTACTTCTATACTGCAATGCTCTCTGGATTTTTGGAAAGTGTTAGTTGTGCTGTAAAAGCAAGAAAATTCATATGTTACTTATTTGCATATATGGAGCAATTGAGAGACAAGTCAACCAACAGTTTGGGATTTAAATGACTAAAAATAGACTTATGTTCTCAAAATTGACTTGAAAATAAACTGAGAAAATGAAGACATCTCCTTCTCCCTGTCTTGAAGACACAACTTTCTTTAACTTAACTATTTTCTGCTCACATCTGAGACATTGAGGAATATAACACTTGTCTGTTCATTCTCATTTCCTATCTTTATTCACGCCTATTACCAAAGGCTACATTATAGTCTACTAAAGTCTGTTATCATAGTTTGATTGTTAGATCCATTTAAGAAAATGAGAAGTCAAGGTAATTTCTAGAGTATTCTAGATCCCAGAGTGATGACATGCAGGCCTCCTTACCACCTCTTCTTGGTAATGGCAGTGCTCTTTACCTGAACTAATGGGAGCACACCAATCCACCTGGCCTGGGACTGAATGAGCATATGATCAAACCAGACTCTCTGAATGTGGCGGCGAAAGTTGGCAGATGGAGAACCCACAAACAATGACACCAGGACCTATCTCTTCTGCATGTATTAACTTTTTGAGAACCGAGTCTTTTTGAATGCACTCCTTCCTAGGCCAGGA